>JAGGAQ010000007.1:0-163249 GCA_017657225.1 Termitomyces sp. T69sscA
TATCCAAAATTAGTAGTAGTAGAAAAATATTTAAGGTTTGCTAGCAAAGACTAGCAAACACCGATCGAGTGAGCCACGGTCACGCAAGTGATTGCTCAACAGAACTCCATATGCACGAACTTGGTGCAATATTTTATTATTATCATGGCGTCTTTCTTCTTCGTAATCATAAGCGTTGGATGGATTCCACCGAATCCGAAACTATAAAGAGTATCACTTGAACGCGAAGGATTACCAAAGTCGATAATCAATATCGCAGCAATTTCACCCCTTTCAACCCCTTCTCCTATACCAGTTTTGGAAGCCATGACCGCAACAGCAACGATAGTCTCCTTCTTGGTCAATGCAACCACTCACGGACAATCCAAGAAGAAGATCAAGGATTCTCTAGGGCGTTCTGAGGTGAACCTGTCAGAAATCATGAAGTTTCTCGATGAAATCAAAGAGGATCGTTGGAAGAGCGCAGGACTTATATCAATCGGTGGAAAGTGTTTGTCCTCTCCCTCCGATTCACTAACAGCCTAATTAACAGCTTACAGCCTCGATGAAAAAGTCAGTAAAGAGCAGGCACAACGCATCGAGAAAGGGACTTCTTTGAAGCAATGGATACGGCGTAGCAACATGAAAAGACGGCCCTTCGAATAGAGAATGGCACCCGGCTTCTGAAGTCCAATACCCAGGTGAGTAAAGAGACGTAGGTAAGTTTTCATGACGAGAACGATAACTGACTATTCCGCGATAGCTTTCCTCTACGAACGGAAGACTTCGAAAAGACGAGGATCCCACAAATGTGGAAAAGAAGGCAAAAGAAATGGAAATCGAGGGTATGAAGCTTGAGATTAAGCATAAGAAAATGACGCAGAAAGTTGAGGATCTCAACTGAAGGTCGGCTGAGGGTCCGTGAATCTAGCACTGTGATCAATTGTTTCATCACTATGTACGATATGAGGTTGAAGTATGCGAAGTCGATATGCTTTGAGGACTTGTGATTAGAAAGTCGCTTTATGTGTTGGTCAATGTCGTACCAACCCAAAGGAGTTGGATATCAAGTCAAGTATAGCAAGTTTCATACAAACAAGAGCGCCAAGGATCCATAGTGAAACCCTGTGTTACAGCACACGTTGCCTCGGAAGTGATTCTGATCAACATGTATTCACATATTCACTCACTTTTATTGCCAAGTCTTGTAAAGTCTAGTTTGCGTTGAACATTCTCGAGGAAAACCTCTCCGGAGATGGAATGACGCCCTCATATCGGGGACGAGGGATCTACCGTTTCCTCGTATGTAAGTGCTGGTTTCTAACCTTATAACTCCGCGACCAATGCTTTGACTTAGGTACCCAGCGCCACTATTGAAACCTAATCGGGATGCCGAGAGTACCCAGATGATGTTGAATGTCGCCACGAGCACAGGTATCAGCTGAAGAAAAGGATTTTGCTCCGTCGTGTTGAAGATACCTTGGTCTGAGAAACGTATTTTCGGTAGAACGGTTGACCTCCCTCCTGCATTTCGCTTTACTGCTCGGTCTGTTTAACCGGGCGGCGATTCTACTATAAATGATGATCAATGGCAAATCGTAAGTTCTGTGCAAGTCATACTGGGAATTCTTCCTCAACCACATGTTCTGTGCAGAGAGCGAGTTAAGGAGAGTGAGAGTGGTGTCTGCGACAGATGCAGGGCAGAAGGTCCGGTAGAAAGATTGAAGGATTCGAGCACTTAGGGAATGTGCGCTCCCTATGCACGCCTAGTCACATCCTTTGTCTTACGATTGCGCGAAGCGCGTACTTCGTAACAGTCCGAGTATAATAGCGTGTTTGCGGCTCAAGTATTTTATCAACTTGAGGTGCGAATTGAAGGGCATTTGGGTCTCCATACTTGGCGCGCACCTTCAACGCGTATCAACTCCGCTTGAGTCAAATGGCCTGGATATGAAGATATGATACGCAAAAACGCATAAATAGCGTTGTTGGACAGGTATCACCCTTTACCTCTATAAGACTCAGAAGTGCTCTCTTCTCAACGCCGTCTGGTGTGACACGTCGTTGCACACTAAATGAACTGGCATGAAGCCTGCATGAACATCTAGGCTGCTTGATGTCGTCCGCATCAATTTAGGACCCTCTGCGATCGACGCTGCCTTGTACAAGGATGTTGGGAATTGAAAACTTTTTTGCGGTTGCATAGATCTAGGTTTAGGATCTGTAACCTTCAAATGGCTATTGAAAATGAGAAAGAGTGAATAAAACTGACGCGGCCCCAACATGGAACAGCCAATGATGTAGCAATTTCCTGTCGTTCTTGATGGTTCGGAGGAGGAGTAGGAGGAAATGACCGGCGAGGTCCACATACGAACAGCCAGGGCCCGTACTACATACCGTTTACGTGTGGTCGCATTCGGAGTCGATGCCAAGTTTGCTTACTCTGTGCAACCAAACACACATCACCCTTTCAAAAAATAATGCTACACAAATTCATTAGCTGCTCTCATCCACCGGCATGCGCGCTCCGACTGTTTTTTAGGCTCATTCCATCACTTTCAGGTCGCGTCTAGCTTTCCTTTCGTTGAAGAATCTTGTCAGACCATCTCGGATCTCAGGAGATTAGTAGTCCGCCCTTCATTTCCTCAGTTTGACCTATTGGACTCTCCGGTAGCGCACACCATTCCCCCCAATATAGACTGAAAAGTTGACTTTGGCTGTATGTCGACGAATGGGTTAAGGAGCAAGGTTCAGGTGACAAAGGGAGGCGGATACGCCATTGGGACTGGAGGAGGCAGGAGTAGGCAAGGCAGCCGAGGCAAAGTCGTGCAAGGCAGTTCTCGGAGGGTTACCGTAGTGACTCAGGAGGCTCTTGAAACAGAGAGGGAAGACCTGATATCTCAAAAGCAAAAGCAACTTCGAACAGTAGTTGACCACCATGACACACTGGTATGCTTCTTGCCCTCGTTGTTAACCTGTATGGCTCTGATGGAAGTTCAAAGGTTAGGGAGATGTTCCACATGGATCACTTCATAAATATGGTCGGTTTTAATCCCAAAGTACGTTCCTTCAGCGCGTCTAGTTATGGACGCTCATTAATGACTCCAGGAAGCCAAGACGGACAACTCAAAAGTCTTCCAGAATGTATGTTGCTCTCTGAACTACATCACGTAACATATTTATGAACCCTTCTCCAGTATAAAACATCCCTTTATAACCTCGTTGACAAGGCAGCACCTAGTTCTTCGCGCTCAACCAGACGTACACGAACAGAACACGAACAGCTTCTGAAGGCGCCCTCAAGTTCGGCACTCTTATCACCCTCTGTGTCTATGTCTCCTTCAATTAAGAGGCAACCAAAAGCCAGAGCAGGTACCTCGACAAACACTGCTCCAGCACTGGAAGCTGCAAAATCGAGTGGTCCAAAGGCAAAGGCAAAGGCAAAGGCAAAAGGATGGATCGTGGAACGCTCTTCTGAGCCTGTCAATGCTAGCGTCTTTGATGATGATCCGCCACCAAGAGAGGAATCTATTTCTGCCATCATTCTTGAACGACATCCTCACCATGACGATCAACTCACAAGTAGGCCAACGAAAAAATGCAAAATGACTTGTTACGATTCTACCACTATCGAAAACCGCAGAAGCGGGAGGTTCAAAGAGCACGATGAAAAAGTTGCTGTTGTACCGGACAATTCCGTTGAGGTAGTAGTCTCCTCCGTTATTGGTCCATCAGCTTGCTGACTCGTCGTATCAGGTACCGCTACCTCTACCTTCACTAAGGCTACGAAACCATTCAGCGTCTGAGCTGACGTCCGCTTCTGCACCTCCAGCCTTTCCGAGGCTGAACATCAAACGCGTCAAGCTCGTCGTCCGTAGACCCATGCCTCCTATTACTAATCCTAAACAGCGACCTCCATCAGAGCAACATAACTTCTCCGTGGATACCTTTTTAAGATCTTACTTTACTCTTAATGGTCATGATGTCGAACAAAGCTCTATGGAACGTCAAGTGCAAGCAGAGGCGGCAATCTTAGAACGCGCAGAGCGATTCAAGAATAATGGTGGCTTCTTGCCAATGTTAAACGAATCCTTCCAACTCAATGAAGAAAATATGGACAAGTCCTTGGCTCCGTTGCGGCAGTCAAAAGATCACTGGGACCATGTAGTTGAGGCTGTGTGTTATGCAGGCAAATTTTGTCAAAAAAAATCACAGGGACAGCAGATCTCTAGTCAGTGGGCGAAGGCTGTTCGAGGATATTGGGAATCTCAAGAAACGATGAGGGAGAAGCTCAAATTCCAGGAAGAACGCAGATTGCGAGCCTTAGCGAAGGCCACGATTCGTCTGGTCACGGAAGAGTGGAAAAAGGCTGTATTTGTGCGCCTATTCACTGCCTATTTTGCTGGAGTTCTGATCTAACTTGCGCACTGACAGCATATTCGAGAGCAGGAGCGACTCAAGCAAGAAGCAGAGGAGGTTCGCCGTGGCCGTGAACATTTAGATGCCATTCTAGATCAAAGCGGGCAACTTTTGGAGACTCAGCAAAGTGACCTAACGCGTGGCGAGCATCCTCGTAGCCGATCAAGCAGTATGTCTCTTACATATCGAGCTTGGGGGTCCGATGAAGGAGAGGATGAGAGTGAAGACGAAGACGAAGACGAAGACATCATTGTGGGCTCCGAACAAGAGAATGAAGGAGAGGGTATTGAAGAACGTGACAATTTTGATCGAGAGAATGAAGCGAGGGAGTGTGAAGCGAGAGATGATGGAGTGCTCAAGAGCCCTGAAAGAAGTGAATTTGGCGAGGCGTCGTATGCCGAGGATATCGACTGTTCAGACTCAGAAGATGTCCAAACCCGAGCGTTACTTGGCAGTCCTCAATCTACGATTGCAATACCAATACCTTCGAGGCAGATTGAGGCGAACTCTGAGATCGTCCCGGATAATGAACCACCTGACAGGTTATCAGTCCTCAATTTACTGCCTCCGGAGCCACTGAGTATTTCACCGGACCCTCTGGACCTTCTTGGCCCAGATAACCACTTGAATAGAGGCTCGAAACAAGGCATTCTAGCATCGCCGCACATGCCAGTTTTCTCGTCAATTACTCAATCAGTCGACGTTGGGTCTCTGCACCAATCTTCTCCATCACCCTCTGTTCCTGTTCCCATCCCACTACCTTTATTGTCCAGTACTCAAGGACCTTTTGAAGAAGATATTATCGGAACTCATGGAACTCATCGGTCGTCTATTACACCGCCTATCGCTAGCTTGTCCTCTAAATCCTTCGAGGGTGTCTCTTCTGCACAAACTACTTCTCTTGATGCCAATAATAATCATTCCGAGCTTCCCCAAGACGGGACAATCCCGGAGTCAAATGCCGACACTCTGCTATCCAGTCATACTAGTTCTCCCATCATCCTGCACAGCTTGCCACAATCAGACGGGCCAGACAGTAAGGAAGACAATTCACGAATCCAGCATGTCGTATCCGAAGTGGCCGCTGGTTTGCTGGAAGTCGAGCAGGGCGCCGGCGGGCTGTCTGTCGGTGAAAACACAAGTGACGCGGAAGTGGACGAAGTTGCCTTACCGGAGTATCTGAAGTCCTTCGCTGTGGCCCCCGTAGATTGGAGTGCTGACTCAAAAGTCCTCTCACCTTTATTACTGAGAGGAAACCTTCGACCATATCAACAATCTGGATTGGAGTGGCTCGCCAGTCTGCATGCTAATAACCTGAATGGCATCCTTGCTGATGAAATGGGCCTTGGGTTCGTCTCATTCTTTCGCTTGTTGGTCATTCTCTGTCTCACCTTGGTGCAGAAAGACCATCCAAACAATTGCCTTGTTGGCTCATCTCGCTTGTGACAGAGGTATATGGGGACCGCACCTCATTGTAAGCTATGCATTGTTGCTCGTACATCACTCTAAGCATTCTTGTTGATCAGATTGTACCAACCAGTGTCTTGTTGAATTGGGAGATGGAATCTAAGAAGTTTCTACCTGGATTCAGAGTTCTGAGCTATCATGGGGGCCAGAAACGTCGCAAAGAGCTTCGACAAGGCTGGAATGACAAATATCACTTCAACGTCTGTATCACGTCTTACACTCTCGCCAGCCGGGATGCACACATCTTCAAGAGGAAAGCTTGGTACTATCTGATCCTTGACGAGGCACATATGATCAAGAATTTTAAATCACAGCGGTGGAATATCCTTCTCATGTTTCGATCCTTCAGGCGTCTCCTTCTGACCGGCACGCCTCTACAAAACAATCTCACAGAGCTTTGGGCGTTGTTGCAATTTTTGATGTCTGGTGCAAATTTCGCCAGTCTAAAAGATTTCGCTGACTGGTTTTCAAGTAGGCCGCCTACTTTTCTGTTCTTGAGCCCCTCTGATGTCTTGTCGCAGATCCTGTTGAAAAGGCGATTGAGATGGGAAACGCTGACGATAACGACACTATGCAGCGCGTTTCCAAGTTGCATACTGTCTTACGTCCATATCTCCTAAGGCGACTAAAACGCGATGTTGAAAAGGAGTTACCGAGCAAGTACGAGCATCTCGTCATTTGTCCCTTGTCCAAGCGTCAGCGTTTTCTGTACGACGAATTCATGGCCCGTGCCCAAACTCGCGATGCTCTACAATCAGGTGTCTATCAAAAAATAGCCAATATTCTGATGCAACTCCGCAAAGTGTGCAATCATCCAGACCTTTTTGAAGTGCGTCCGATTGTCACTTCTTTTGCTATGGAACGATCGGCTTTGGCAGACTTTGAAATCACAGAGCTTCTACTACGGCGGCGTCTTTTACAAGATTCGGAGGAAAGCTTGAACCTTCGTCTCCTTGGGTTGAAGTTCATAGACGATCAAAATGTTTCGTTGATTGCTGCGACTACAACACGCCTTTTGGATGCTACGTCTCTCCTGCCTTTCGCCTCAGAGAGTCCCGGAGAACCACCTCCAAAAGATTTTCGAACTATAGCCGGGTTTCGGAAGTACTCGGACTATATGGAACGTGCAAGGACAATTGCTCACTGGTCACACATTGGTTATCTTAATCGTCTTCGCTGCAAAGTGGAACCTATATATAGTTCTGAGAAGCTTGCAGCTGTGACAAAACTTTACGAGCCACTATTTCCCAAGTCTTCTTTTGAAGGTCTCCGTCCAAACTGGCAATCTTTGCGCGTGGTAAATTCGATGGTCAAGTCTTACATAGAGCGCGCTGAGGACATGGCCAGTATCATTGAGAAGTTTGCCTTTGTGACGCCTGCCGCTGTCGCGCTGGATTTACCACGTTTCACGCTTCTCGGACACAGAGCCGTTGTTGCAGATTTACCAACTACTTTTGATGCAGTCCTGCACAAGGCCGCTGTGAAGCTGCAGATTGCATTTCCAGATCCGTCCCTTCTCCAGTATGACTGTGGAAAACTCCAAGCAATTACTCGGCTTTTGCGCGAGAAAAAGGCCGGTGGACACCGCGTTCTCATATTTACTCAAATGACCAAGGTTCTCGACATTCTGGAGATATACTTGAACTTTCATGGGTATCTTTACCTTCGACTTGATGGAGCTACGAAGATAGAAGATCGCCAATACATTACAGAACGTTTCAACGCTGACCCACGAATATTTTGTTTTATCGCGTCATCCAGGTCTGGGGGTGTTGGTATCAAGTGAGACTAATTAAGCTTTGAATTTGTATTACATATTTGACCTCAAAAAAAACCTGTTTATAGCCTCACTGGAGCGGACACTGTCGTGTTCTACGACAGTGACTTCAACCCACAAATGGACAAACAATGCGAAGATCGGTAGGCTTTTTCCGTCTCTATGTTTTACTCACAGCTAATCAAAGTTACCTTGAAGGGCGCATCGCATTGGTCAGATTCGTGACGTCCACATATATCGGTTTGTTTCTCAACACACTGTTGAAGAGGCTTTACTTCGTAAGGCGAATCAGAAGCGATCGTTGGATGATCTTGTCATCCAAAAGGGTGAATTCGACTGGCGTTCTCTCTTCAATGATCAAAGTGCACTATCTAAAGCTTTGGAAGAGTTTGAAGATACGGAAGATGTCCGTGCGGCAGCGGTCGCAGCAACAGAGGAAGTAGCGATGCAGGGTGCTGATGAGGCAGATTTTGGGGGCGAAGCAAGCGAACCATTGGACAAGCAAGAAACACCTGAGGTACCTCTTCCACAAAGCACAAGTGAGACTGCACAAAACGAGGAAAGCGAAACTGAAGATAAAGCAGACGCTGAAGGCGGCTCTGTCGCGGATTTCATGATTGCTTTTGTCCAGAACGAGTATGACTTCTTCAAGGATTGGCGTTTATAACTCTTTTAACATTTTGTTACATATTATATAATTTTACACTTGTAATTATCAATGCGACACAAGTATGTAGGAAGTATCGGTCAGTGAGGATGGTACTCATGTTGCAAAATGGCAAGAAAACAGAAAAGCAAAGTGATAGGCAACTTGGAGTGATTCGATTCCCGCCACTAAGACATTGATAATGCTATACTCACAGATTGCCGTATGTCATTCCAACGGCTGTAAATATGCTTCGTTTTGACGTATGATCTTTTCCATACGTACGCGATAAGGCTCGAACATGGATTCGAATTCATCCAAAGTTTTCGGTATAGTTGAAACAGTACTTGAAACAGTACTTTTTAGCCGCGAAGCTTCTGATATAGCATCAACTAATTGGTGGTCCGAAAGTACATGAGGTTCTCGAGCCTAGATTAGATTGGTCAAAATGATGATAGTAGGTGGATACAAAGAATGAGAAAATTCACATGCGTTGAACAAAAGGTAGGCACGTTACGGGAAGGAATTACAGGCGAGTTTATGGGGTCGGATTTGAGAATCCATCCAGACGCGGGTTCGGGAGACGTTGAAACGGGTGTCGGTAAGTGTCGTACAGGAGATCGATGTTCAGCGAGCCATTTTGCTATGTCATCTGCACTTGCATGCAATAGCTCTGCCCACGTCGCAATGAGATTTGGCGATGGGTAAGGATTAGAGAGAGCTAGTGTAGTAAGATGTTTGATGGACTTTGAAGACAGAGTTGAGTCTAGTAAATTTTCAGCTAGATTTGGGTGGAAATGAGATAACGTGGCTCACAAGGATTGTTTGCAAGTCGCCGCCGCCGTTTAAACCATTCGACAACACCTTTCTCATCGTAATTTTCACCGCCTGGAATCAGCTAAATAAAAGAGGCTGATGTGAGCCAAAGCCTCTCTTTCTTTTTTCCCTTTCGGGAACCAACCCTTATCTGATATAGCATAACATTACGGTCCTCTTGAGTGGGATTTGAACCATACTGATTTAACCATGCTGAAACACGACAATGAGAGTCTGATTATCCGTCCGGGTGACTCGGTGATTCACCTTCCATAATAGCGATGCCGGCCTGTGGAATCCGGCGCTTCTTGATTTGTGAAGCATGGACGGCCGGAAGGGCTGCATTAGATGGCCCGGCTTGCATACTGGGACAGAAGAGACCTGATCTGGGGAAATGTCTTTGTGGAAGGTTGGGGGTGAAAGTGGGGAGGTCTCATGAGGAAAGGAGAAAAAAAGCCTGTTTTTATATCGAATTTGTAAAAGCAATTACCCTTGTAGGTCTCTTCTTTTGTACCTCATATCAATCTTTAATCTCCCTCTGATCTCCCTTTTCCCATATACTCTTCACCCTTTTCCACCTGATCACAGTCATGTCCTGTCATATCCTTTCTGTTTGTACCACTTGAGGCTGCCTTACATGACATTGGACCTGAGTCAACTCTAGGTGTGGATTTTCAGTACCTCTACCTCTCAACGGAACCAAAGTATGTCTCTGAGAGA
Source organism: Termitomyces sp. T69sscA (assembly GCA_017657225.1). Lineage (NCBI taxonomy): Eukaryota > Fungi > Basidiomycota > Agaricomycetes > Agaricales > Lyophyllaceae > Termitomyces > Termitomyces sp. T69sscA. The sequence goes on from JAGGAQ010000007.1 coordinate 9,825, forward strand.
CAACCCTAGCAATCAAGGCACTTGTTTGTCCCGTTTTTTTCTGACCAGAATGTGAAGTCCCTTCTTTGAAGCTAAACTTTTGTTACATGCAGATGTAATCCCTCAAGATCGATAACGCGTTCCTGCCATGGATCGTCATTCAGGGGCGGCCATGCGACCACAATCTGCCAACATGCGGTGTGAGTCCATTGGTGAGAAGGGACAGAGCGGAGATTGACCCTCTTTTAATTTTAAATCATGGATGGAACCACGCCAAGCAAGTCAATACAGCGGGGCCGGGCTCTTCCGGGGGGCAAGTTTTGATCTCATCAAATATTAGTCATCCACTTATCCGGTCGATAGTATCATCTGATATGTCTGGTTGTGTACGATGTATCTACACTCGCCGATAATCATCATATCGGGAGGAAGAGTGGGCCATACAGTGTGAAAGTCGACAATGACTTCATGACTGAGCGGAACGGAGGCTGACTTCCGCTCATAGTCGTAATTCCGGTTATGTTCCACATTCATTCACATGCCAATTGATGTCCTCCTCTACGGCCTTCAAATTTGCCTCGTTTAAATACACTCCCGCTCCTGTTGCAATCGATTTTGGCTTCCATAACGATCAAACTCCGTAGTTTCAACTGGCATGTCTCGTTCTTCAAACAAGAAACCTGTCGGTTTCGCGACACACATCACTGCCGGAGGCATTGCTGGGGCATGCGAAGCAGTGAGTACTCCTCTCAGTTACTATCGTGTCCTTAATCTGACGCGGACTACTCGCGTAGTTAGTATGTCAGCCACTCGACACGATTAAAGTGCGAATGCAGCTTTCCAAATCTGGACGGGCTCCAGGAGTGAGTGGATTTGAACTAAAAAGATGCGTACTGTCTCAAAGCAACGTAGACCAAGCCCCGGGGAGTATTCGCTACCGCTTCGTACATTGTGAGACGAGAAACGCCTCTGGCGCTCTACAAAGGTCTCGGCGCCGTCTTGTCGGGTATCGTGCCAAAAATGGCCATTCGGTTCGCGAGCTTTGAGGCGTATAAGGGGTGGCTTGCAGATAAGAAGACAGGGAAGACCAGTGTAGGAGGAATTTTTATCGGTGCGCACTCAGAAGTTCCAATCACTTTCAGCCACCGGTTCAATTCGCGCATCAGCTGGATTGGGTGCTGGTACAACTGAAGCCGTCTTGGTCGTTAATCCTATGGAAGTCGTCAAGATCAGGTTACAGGCACAGCAACATTCGTTGGCTGATCCCCTTGATACGCCCCGATACCGGAATGCAGGTCATGCGGTTTACACCATCATCAGGGAGGAGGGATTTGCAACACTATACCGTGGCGTAACATTAACCGCTCTACGGCAAGCCACGAATCAGGGTATCATCACTATTTTTCCATCTATTCGTCTTCATTCATGGTGTACTCCTACGCAGGTGCAAACTTCACAGCCTATCAAGAGATCAAGAAGTTGGCACATAAGTTCCAACCAGATTTAGTCGAACTTCCCTCCTACCAGCACATGGTCATAGGCCTAATATCTGGGGCCATGGGACCTTTTTCGAATGCACCAATCGACACAATCAAAACTCGTTAGTCGTGTCCAATCTTTTCTCCTCCAATTGTTCTGACCATGCCTTACAGGTCTACAAAAGGCAACTGCTGCACCCGGTGTGTCAGCATTCCAGCGTATATTTGCAATCGCCTCGGATATGTGGAAACAGGAGGGCTTCAGATCATTTTACAAGGGTATAACGCCCCGTGTCCTTCGCGTTGCACCTGGGCAGGCTATCGTCTTTGCTGTCTACGAGCGAGTGAGTAATCTGATGGAGAAGATTACCACGACAAGGGAAGACGATGGGTATTCTGAGTAGATTTAGGTTGAAAGACATGGAGATCGATCTTCCTATATCCTGCATTACTCTGTCTCAGGCCTACACTATTTATACCCAGGGTACAGAAGATATTTAAGCATGGGAACGAGGTTTCGTCCAGAAATTCTGATAATCATCAGGGATCCGGCAACCATGGTTAGCCGATAACAGGGTTTTCTCTTTCGACTTCTATCGCCCAATAATAGTCGATCACTATTGCTCTTTCTTTTTTATCATCGACCCAACTGTTTTTGAAAATTCGTGATGGCTACAAAACGAACAGTTCTTGTCTTACATGGGTATTCGCGTTTCTGCAGAACCACCTCTGCCTCACTAAAGCTTAGTCAGGTACTCCCAGAACGCTTCGATCTTTAGTAAACGGGTGCTTGTAGTTCCCTCGTAGCGAATCTCACAGCTCATATGTTTTGGTCCTTAGCTTGGTGCTCTCAGGAGAGAGTGCGGAAACAGTATTGAATTTGGTATGAATTGTCATATCACTTTTTCAATTTGACCGGTCCTTTCCAATTCTCCGTTCTACGTAGTGTTTATTGACGCGCCCCACGTTCTCCGACCTGCTGACCTTCCGGGGTCAAGCGCTGCTTCTTTCTGCGCTGCCGAAGCAACGTCCACCGTTGCCGATCCCACTCTGACGCCTCGAGCCTGGTGGAAGGTGAATCCAGACAAGACGGCCTCGTACGGCCTGAGCGAATCATTAGCTTTCATTCGTGATATATTGAAAACTCGAAGGTTTGATGTGAGTAGCCTCATTGCCCAGTAATGTGAAACTCACTTGTTGTACGGTGGTCTGTTGCCGATTAGGGTGTGTTAGGCTTTAGGTTTGGATTTAATTAGGGAGATGAAATGGTTTCGATTCGAACTAAATTAGGTGTCATATAGCCAAGGTGCTGCATTCGCTGCCCTACTGTCCTCCCTGGTAGGCTGTTCTTTTTGTTTGGATCCTGACATGACTTGTAATGTGTACTCACCGGGGTCCTCGGCAGTTGGAAAGGCCTCATCATTATGCTCCATTTCTGATCGACAATCAACCTCCACATCCACCCTTGTTAGTCAAATAACATCGTAATTGTTGAATGAAATCTCACCTGTCATCAGCCACTTCTGTGTCGCAGTGTCAGGGTTTCGACTTCGTGACCCGTTCTGTGATCCTTTATTCAATAATCAATATGCAACGCCTTCACTGCATGTGATTGGGAAGACCGACATAATTGTGACTGAAGAAAGATCACAAAGTCTAGTTGCTGCTTCGACAAACGGGCGCGTCGAATATCACGATGGAGGTACGTTGGTTTTTTGTCCTTTAAGTCCTTTAATTGTAGCTGTTCACTCCTGATCTATCTAGGTCACTTTGTGCCATCAAAGAAACAATGGCTGAAATTTTTGCATGCGTACATGCTAGAGCCTTCTTCCGATCTTCCTTCCCCAAGCGTGGGAGGATATTCAGTTCCGAATTCTGGAACGGTGACTCCGACAGATTTGACAGATGGCTCTGGAGGCTTGCTGAAGCTGTGATTCTTATAGGACCAGTGTGACGATTCAGAAGTGGCTTTTATATTGAGTCCGTAGAGAATTATGTACATGGACCAGTCTAGATTGATCATTCTCTTACATGTTTAAATCAGTGAACACTGCCAGGAAGTAAAGTAAACGATGACTCGGAAGACCTGTCAAATTAATACCCATTTGTATCCGTTTGAAAGCGCGCGATATGCTATCAACGCAATCGATTGCCACAAGCTTGTCGTGGCAGGACCCATTGCAAACAAGACTAACATGCTCCCAAGGGGCAAACTCTGCGGCGAATTTGATGGGACGGAAAGATCGCCAGCTGCTCATTTTTATCAGGCCATGCGGCCTCGAACGACGGGCCGTGCTTCCAGAAGACAGATCGATCAGCTTGTGTGAGTCACATCTGTGACTGATGGAACTACAAACATGGGCATACAGAGAAATCTCGGTGAAGATATCCAGTCCAGCAAGTCAACTCTCTTTCACCAACCGCCAAGTTCTCTGTTTTTTGTCGTAGACGCCTTCTTCTCTTCTCGTCCAACGCGTTTCGTACGTCAAAAATGGCTTCCTGGACACCCCAACCCGCTGGTCTCCAGGAAATACTCCAAACCATCCATGACTCTACCGATATGAACACCGCTGTACAGCGCTCGATCACTCAAGTTCGTGTCCTGATTTACGCCCGTCGAAATATTCTGAACTGTTGATGACGTTTTTCTCTTTCAGAAACTAAACCAATTTACGCGTGCACCAGAGTACATCGCATATCTCGCCTATATCCTCAGCAGCATGACCCAGGAGGAGGATCGCATTCGAACGATAGCAGGATATCTGCTTAAGAATAACTCGCGTTTGATATTATCTGCGCCCCAGGGGGTGGCTCATTTCGTCAAGGCGGCAGTTCTCGAGGCCTTCAATGATAGCTCGATTATGATTCGTAACGCGGCCAGCCAAGATATCGTGGCGTTCCTTGGTGTTTTGGAACCCAAAAATTGGCCAGAGTGTCTTCAACTTCTGGTGGGTGCGTTGGATTCAACTGATCTGGACAAGCAAGAGGTAAGCTCCTTCTGATGCTTCTTTATCTCGGCCAAGCCCACACAAGGAAGTGACTGTCGAACGCGTGTTCGGCAGCAGCTGAGTCTGTTCCAACCGGGCTGTCAACTTCTCCTGATTCTAGTTCTACTTTGTCCGACAAGCTAAATACTAATCCTGTGTCATAGGCAGCTTTTAATGCTCTAGAAAAAGCCTGTGAGGATTACCCACGCAAGATGGATGTTGAGATTGGTGGTACCCGTCCGCTGGACTACATGATCCCCAAATTTCTTAGCCTCACCGAGCACCCTTCGGCTAAGATGCGCTCGCACGCTGTGGCGTGCCTGTCATATTTCGTCCCGATCAGTTGTCAGTCGCTGTTTGTGCACATCGATAGCTTTATCGCTTGTCTTTTTAAACGTGCCTCCGATGACGATCCTTCTGTTCGCCGACATGTGTGCCAAGCTCTAGTCCTTCTTCTGGCGGCTCGCCCAGAGAAACTCATGCCAGAAATGTCAAACGTTGCAGAGTATATGCTCTATTCCACCAAGGATAAGAATGAAAACGTGGCTCTTGAGGCGTGTGAGTTCTGGCTCACGTTTGCAGAAGATGCCGATTTGGCGGCCTATCTCCATCCGCTACTCGGAAAGGTAGCGCCGGTCTTGCTTGATTGTATGGTGTATGGAGAAGACGATCTATTATGGCTGGAGGGAGACACAGAGGATGCCGCGGTCCCTGATAAGGAGCAAGACATCAAACCTCGTCATTACGGAGGGAAAAGCCATGGCCTTGATCGGGATCCCACTGAAGGTGGGGATGCACCACCCAAACCACGCATCGGTGCATATGGCGAAGAGCAGATCGATTCTGATGAGGACGATGATTACGATGCCGACGATGACGATTTCGCAGACGAAATGTCGACAGAGTGGAACTTAAGGAAATGCGCTGCCGCCGCTCTCGATGTTCTAGCCGTGAGATTCGGGGCGGATCTTTTGAATGTTCTCCTTGCTCCTTTGAAGGATAAACTCTGGAGTAATGATTGGTTGCAAAGGGAGAGTGGAATCCTTGCACTGGGAGCAATGGCCGAAGGTGAGCTCGAACTTCAGCTTTAGAAAAGTATGCCAAACAATTAATTTAGGGTGCATCGAGGCGATTGAACCCCATCTCTCTACTCTTGTCCCTTATCTTATAAACACTCTTAATGATCCCAAGGTAAGAGATGCATGCAACTTCACTAGATTCACAATAGCTAACTCGAATCCAGCCTCTTGTTCGTTCTATCACCTGCTGGACACTGGGACGTTACGCTAGCTGGACCACTCAGGATATCTCTGAAGAGCACAAGAATCAATATTTTATTCCTACAATGGAAGGTGTAAGTAATGCATCCAATCTTCTCAATCCGTGTCCCACTGAGGTCGGTTTTAGCTTCTTCGAATGGTTTTGGACAACAACAAGCGGGTTCAAGAAGCTGGATGCAGTGCTTTCGCTACGCTTGAGGAAGATGCTGGGCCTCTGCTCATTCCATATCTTGAGCCTGTGCTTCGTAACCTCGTATTCGCGTTCGACCTTTATCAGCACAAGAACATGTTGATTCTGTATGATGCCGTTGGCACCCTCGCCGACGCTGTAGGAAGGGCCTTACAAGATCCTCGCTATGTCGAGATCTTAATGCCTCCCTTGACCGCTAAGTGGGGTAAATTAAAAGATGACGACGAAAATTTGATTCCTTTGCTTGAGGTGTGACATCATTCTTGCAAGCAGCGTGTCTGCGACTGACTAAAGTAGTGTCTTGCCTCTGTCACCATTGCAATGGGTCAAGCTTTCTTCCCATATGCCGGTCCTGTATTTGATCGGTGCAACACTATCGTTCACAACTCGCTCCTGCAGTATCAACAATATCAACAAAATCCTGAGCTTGATGAGCCTGACAAGTCTTTCCTTGTTGTTGCTCTCGACCTCCTCTCTGGCCTCACTCAAGGTCTTGGACCACAGCTCGAGCCGCTGATACAGATCAGCCAACCGAATTTGTTGAATCTTCTTACTGTATGCCTCAAACATCCCCAAGCACCTGTGCGACAGTCCGCATATGCCCTTGTCGGCGATCTAGCAATGGGTTGCTTCAGTTTGTTACGTGGGCACATGCCTGGAATCATGGCAGAGTTGATTCTTCAGCTCGATCCAGAACCCAAGCTTGAGTTCATCTCTGCCTCTAACAATGCTGCCTGGTCTGTTGGCGAGGTAGCGCTCCGCTATGGACGTGGTATGGTTTATCTGCATTCCCTTCCCTTGCATAATTGATCATTGTTGTATTTCAGATGATCCTGAATTCCAACAATGGGTCAACCCCCTCATTGCGCGCTTGATTCCCATCCTCTTGCACCCGAAAGCACCTCGTAGTCTCCATGAAAATGCTGCAGTGTCAATAGGGCGCATAGGGCTGATGCATCCTGCTCTTGTCGCTCCGCATCTACCCGAGTTCGCACAGGCATGGTGTCAAGCTCTCTATGAAATTCGTGACAACGAAGAGAAGGATTCAGCTTTCCGTGGATTTTGTACCCTTGTCCAGACCAATCCTGCTGGCATTTCCAAAGTGTGTTTCATCTCTCTTTAATGTTGCCACATATTGACCAATGCTTTCTACAGAGTCTACTCTGGTTCTGCAATTCAATTGTCCGTTGGAACACGCCGTCTCCAGAACTTCTTAACATGTTCCAGACACTCCTACAAGGATTTCAGCAGCACGATCCTGCTGCATGGGCTGCTCAGACAGCATCGTTCCCTCCTGCTATTCAGGAACGGCTTGCCTCGCGGTTCGGCGTTTAAACGTTGGATGTCAACAAATCTTCGATCGAACACACCAAGCATCGCTCTCGTCCTTATGTGTCTCATATTCGTTGTTCTCTGCCCTTCCTCTCTCCCCTCATCTCTTGCATCCGGATCTTTCGCGGTAGTAGTGATTCACTCCATCCTGCAATCATGTTTTTTTTTCGCTCGTCTTCTCGTTACCTACATACGTACCATTTTTTTCTCTCACACGTCTATCCACCATCGGGTTGGGTGTTCCACTTAAGTGTACCCAACCCCGTACTCTCATCCTACATCTTATTCTCATTTTTACGTAGCATTAGTAGCTAGCATAAGTAGTTAGTATTACATACATAGTAGTGTAGTTAGTATATACGTAGCAATAGCCTTTTCCATCATCCTGCAAGTAGATACCTTACCAAGTACCCTGTATCAAAATCCTCGATTATATCACAAAAGAGACGCTTGACTATGTGGCCCTTTGCAATGACCAAGCCGATTTTTAAGGAGGATAATGAGTTTATATACTATACAACCTTATCAAAAAGCCCGTTTGTTCCCTGTGTATGGTCCACCCCCGAATCCACCGAATCCACCACCACGTCCCATGCCACCAAGCCCAAAGTTTCCTCCTCCATAGCCACGCTGCCGCCTCTGGTATTCTTGATAGCCCAAGTATCCACCCACACATACACCTGCGAAGAGGACGAGCTTGAATAAAAACCCAAACCAGGAGCCGGAGCCGGTGGATGAGGAACCACTGCTGAATATGCCCTTCTTCTTCTGCTTCGGTGATTCCGGAGGCACAAGAATCGCAGAGTAGGTCGTCACTGTTATGATGCTATTTGAAATTGATAATAATACATTAGATTTGTATAAGATCGCGAGGTTAAAGAAGGCATACTCGTGTGCATCCGACACATCTCCTGTCATGGCTGAGAACCCGAGGAAGGGGTTTAGGGGGAGAGTTACATTCTTGATGTGAAAGCAATCTGTCCATTCGTCCCCTGTGACGTGTGGGGTCAGGTAATGAATCTATTGTCCAAGAGGAGTACGAACAGGCCTTATGTTGAAGCTTAACCTAGAGGATGAAGTTGAGCTTGATAGATGAAGGCAAACAGGCCGAACTGCTCACATCAAGAAATTTGCCTTTAACGTATGTGACCTTGAGCTTTGTTGCGACGTTGGTCCGGCGGAAATTAGCCTAAATAGTAAAGATATATATTTGGACTGTTGGGAGCAATAGATGTAGCATACAGAGCAGGCGCCGATACTATTTGCTTCACCGTCATTAGCCTGATCGTAAGACGTCGCGCCATCGCCAAGCATTGCTGTGATGCGCGGGAGGGAGTAGGAGTGGCGGCCATTCGCGTAGCTGAGGACGACAAAAGTTCACCCGCGGAGCCAAGATCAACCAGAATAAAGACTCACGTATCCAAAAAAATACCTAGACCCTCAAATTTATCTTGCACAGGTGATGAGCGCGGAGCTTATACAGTTGTAGTTGGGAACCACACCTTTATTGCCGAATACGGGGCCTTCAATTTTCCGTTCTCTCGTTAACCATACTGCGAGGCCGTCACCAAACAGATGACTTGAATCACCAGAGACCTGGTCCGATCACGTCGGTCAATAGTTGACGTTGAGCAGGTGTCCAGCAAGATAGCGTACTTTGAATTCAATTTCAATAACAAAGTTGGTTGCAGTGAGCGCAAGACGTGACCATAACCATCCCTGATAAGTGTTTGACATGAAAAGAGGACAGACGCGATCGACCGAACTGCTTACCATCTGGGAGGGCCGATTTTGGGTCAAGCGGATGTGTTTATTGGTGTTCTGGGAGAATTTTCAGTTCACAGCGGACAAGAATATCATGATAGTTAACACACCACATAGGCGTCAGCGCCAAAGTCCCACCATCTTTCAGGAGTCCATCAGCAAGTTTCATGAAATAAGGGAAGATGCTCACCGATTTTGTAGGTCTTGGTCAATATAAGGCGCATATATAGAGTGCGTGCGTAATTGTACGGTCTGGAGCATTATGTATTAGTCTTTGCCAGGAGCAAGGGGAGATATAACAGTGGAACGCGGATTAATTGTACGGTCATAAACCCAAATGTGACCGCAGAATGGCACCACGAAACTTGTCGTTGTCATACGCACCCTGTCAATGGTCTCGTTTCCTATCCGTAGTTTGTCCATTTCTTCTACTGCTGCGTGTACGAATCCGAAGAGAGAGCCGAGTACGATGATGGACAGAGAAAACACGGTCGCGAAGTGCGGTGGCATAGCGAAAACAGAGATTGAAAGGCAGTGTTAGAGTAGTTGTGCGTGATGCCTCGTCGCTGAAAGCGCCAGGCGCTGGAAAAAGAGCAGTCCGAGAGATTGTATTGACGTCGTCAGCCTTGGTGAAGGCTGTTGGCAGTCACGTGCTTTTACATTTAAACGCGATGCTTTCGCCAGACCAAGTTGTTGTCGCTCACAATGGCATAATGTCATCATAGGACGGAACCGTGTTCCCGCTGAGAGTTCTTGGCATATGCAAAAAAAGAAATGTGCTGTGAAGATACGGGCCGATCATGGACACAACAACACCTTTTCTCCTATAGGACAATTGCTCAGAACTACGTGTGTAACACATAAAACTTCAATCCTCTTCTACGTATCACTCCTTTCTTACCACTATGTCCTCATCTCAGAATTCCTCAATGGTGCCACTGGTATCGTCTTCCACTTCACCACTGTCGTATTCTTCGTACGTGAATTGCATCTCTATCTCTGAAAAAGCCAGGTTCGATCCACAACGCGCAGAGTTGTATCCGTGGATACAGTGTCTACCATCTCAAGTACCTCAAATATCCCTATCCAACAGAATATCCAATTCTTCAGTAAGTGTATGCGATCTGTTCCTTCTCACGTGGCTCACTGGAACTATACAGTTGAAATGGCCAAAGGTCTCCCAGAACCTGTCAATATACGCAATAAGCGTATTGTCCGTGCGTCGTGCAGTAGCAAATATAGCAAACGCAAAAATTTTCGTACGAGTGCATCTACATCCCACTTCTGGTCCGATAATACATCACAGTATGTTACTTGTATTGCTGATTGCTACACCTATAATGCCTTATTCAGGATAGGACCAGTTTTTGGAAGTGATAAGGTTACTTTCAGCATAGAACTACATACACCATTGCGGATGGTTAAGCGCTTCGTGAACACCATTGCCAGCTCGGAACCATATACAATTAGCAGTCTGCTTGAGATGCAAGTAAAGGCAGGAGATCAAAGTATGTAGATTACAACATATTAAGCATATCCAGTATGCTTCATTTTACTCTTTCAGATATATCTATCCCTCTTCAGCTGAACAACAAGCGTGAATTAAACCAAACCAAAGACCGGGATGATTCTCTCCTAGGTGCCTCTCTCCTCCTCCGTGTAAAGCAGCCCACAGCCACTTTCATATCCAAGCAGCTGCAAGAGGAGGTCGAAAGATCGTTGAGAGAAAGAGAGGTTGAGCGTATCGAGCTCAACCCGAACTTCACTCTTTGAGCCATTAGCGACCCTAACACTCGACATGATGCGAAAATCTCTGGAGTAAGCAGCTCAAGCTAGAGATTGGCCTTCGAAGCTACCGTCCCTTTTTTACACGCTTTGACCGATCAGCCAATTTCTTGTCAACGTTCTCGCGTCGTCTTATTTATTGTGCATACCTTCATGTATCAAATACCTTTTTGGATACGGATTTTCAGTGAGCATTCAATCTACATTATCATCTTGTATAGTGAGGTAACCACAAAGCTTGGGTCGATAACAAATCGAACGACCCCTTCGTTTGTCTCATTTTAGCAACACTAATCGAACATTGAGAAGTCTAGACAAGTATTCGAACGTTAAGGTTTGTCGACAGTATTGATGTCGGTGTGTCATACAGATAGGTATATATCGAGAAGATTCTACATGTCAGCTAGCTGCGACAACCAGGTCGCATAAAACGGCAAAGGGTAATATACAGACTAAACACAAACGGGTATAACAAGCAATTTGAATACTCCTAAAATCATTTACCGTCCAATCAAGTCGTACAAGTTCGTGAAAGCGTGGGAATAGAGGCACTATGCTATTTTCCATTGGTATTTTGCGTCGTGCTGACTGGGAGCCGCGGTGATTTTTGGCAAATCATAAGGCTTCTTGTGAGCCGCATTATGACATATCACCTGAATAATCAAAATCTGGGAAGGCAGAACCGAACGTATCAGGTCCTGGCTGGCCGTACTGCGCTGCAACATTGTCCTCCGGATATTGATCAAACCTAAGACAGATGAGGCAAAGGATAGAGACTAAGCTGACAGTATGAAACTCACGCGCTGGCATCTCCGTCGCCATTAATCTTGGGAAGATATGGAGCTGTAATCTCACGAGCTTGGAGTTTATCCCAGTCTACCTCCCGGAACCACGGGTGAGCAAATACATCTCCTGCGCCATGCCGCATGTTCCCGTAGCGCTTGGAGGGGTCCCCCTCCATGAGCTTCATAATCAAATCAGTCGCAAGGTTGTTGAAAGCGGGCCATTTGATGTAATGTGGGCCGTTCAGAATCCGTTCATAGAGAAGAACAGGATTAGGGTCAGGGTGGTGATATGGCGGAAGTCCTGAAAGCATTTCAAATATCAAGACACCGAGCGCGTACCAGTCGACACTTTTATTATATCGCTGTTGGTTCACAACCTGAACGAATGGACGGATATGTGAGCGGACATGAAAGACGAACTAAGGGTCATACAAACCTCCGGCGCAAGGTAATCTGGGGTACCACATAATGTCCATGTCGTTGAAGTGCATAGTTTTGCGAAGCCAAAGTCTGCGACCTTAATATGTCCATCATGGTTAAGCAGAATGTTTTCCGGTTTCAGGTCGCGGTAGATAATGTTGAGACCGTGTAGATGATTAAGCGCCAATGCAACTTCTGCAGCGTAGAATTTTGCGACAGGATCAGGAAACCTCTAAGAGGTGGTGTTAACAAAGATACAAATTCGGAGAACGATAAACTGACATTTGACCTTCGTAGAAGAGTAAAGAGTTCGCCACCTGGCACAAAATCCATAACCATGTAGAGGTTTGTTGCGTCCTGAAAACAACCCCATAGGTTGATTATGAAGGGATGTTGTACAACCCCAAGTATATGCTGCTCGTTGTTCGTGTGCTCCACCTGCTTCATCCTGACGACCTTTTCCTTATTCAATACTTTGATCGCATAGAAACGCAGGTTATGTTTGCTTCGTACTGTGGGTAGAACGGAATTCAGACCAGAGGCGCGGAAGCAAATAGAACCAAGAACGTACCAAGGTGAACCCTTCCGAAGCTTCCAGTCCCTAATGTCCGTTGTACGATGAAGTCAGTGAGACGATAGGAGCCTGTGTGCCGTTTGACGGTTCTTTGTGCCAGCATCTTCGGTTCCTCCTTCGCACTTTCCAGACCACCTTCCCGCTTGTCACTCCATCCACTGATAGATGTTCGCGCGGTAGATATTGATGCTCGAAAGTCAGACCGCGAAGCTGCTGAGCTGGAGCTATGTAATGACGATATGGGAGTCCGAGGGTGCTGCTTCTCATGGTCTGATACCGATTCCTCAATGATTCTATGGTGTCCTAGCGGGCCAAATTTGCCAGCCATCCGTTTGATCGTGATCATGAGAAGGGGCGCCGAAAACTATTGTGGAAAGGAAATAAATCAAGAAAGGAAAGTTTGGGAAGTGGTGGAAGAAAATAACACGGGTTCCCAGTACGCGATCTCTCATTCCTGTCATTGTTCGTTTAGCTCCGAGTTTGGTTGACAACAAACATCTTAGCAAGCAAACAACCGTTGAGAAGAACAAGGACAGGTCGCAATAACCTACATAAACGCTATTTTTAAGGGACTGGATAGTTATCGTGTGCTTGAATCACTGCCTCAGCCCTCAGGTCATCCCCCCAAATGTCCGATATTCCGGACAAGTTGTGGGTCAATCCGGATGATCTTCACAATCTACGGTAATGCAGCAGCTTACTCGACATCAACTGGCATAATCGCATGAATTTGATCGATCTCCACCCAAAAGCCGTGGCACACTTCGGTCCCTGAGCGATCGGAGCATCGACTTTGATTCATCACACATAGTAGGAGACAATCTACCTAGTGTCAAATGGAGGTTTCACTATGTTAAACTTTCTCTAACATATGCAACTCACGAGTGATGGCTCTTGCAACGCCTGATGGTGTCAATACCATACCTAGTACGCGAGCTGTGAGTGCGGAGACCGCGACGGCAATCACAGTAACCATGAGTTTCTGCCAAAAATAAACTGGAAGTATTTCTAAAAAGAAAAAAGACAATGGAAAACATCCTTTTACGGTTAGAATCTCATTGTTTGTTATGGAAGTCACTGCGCGTTTCAATATCACTGCACTGCTCTGTGAGCGGGGCCGGTCGTACTTTGGTAACTAACTCCTCAGCAATTTTGACACTTTTTAAGTATGGCCACTGGAATGACATTTCCCACTCAGTACTTGTCCTAGTTAGCTCCGCTGCTTGCCAAATAAGAATGACCAACAAAATTGTGAAATTACGGTCAGAATCGAAGTAGCCTTGATTGATTTCCCTGTTCCACACAAGCATGTGCCCGGTTTGAGCACAGCTCATGATGCTAGTCGGCTCCTTCCAACTTTGATCCTTGATGCTGCGCCACATTTCGGCAGTAGCGTAACTTTCATGTATGCCAAGGCAGTTGTGCAGAGGATATCGATCTTCATGCAGGCAACTCAAAACATACATTTTGAATCGAGACTAGATGTGATTGATGAAGACTCTGGGTCAACTAAAGAGATTTGCTATTATTGTGATGTTCAGAAATAGGGCTGTTCGGCGGTCTGGGCATGCCAGTCGAGACCATCAGCAGACCATGTTACAAGATTTTTGTTGGACCGTACTATGCCTACGGAACATACTCAACAACCTACCCCCCCACATCATAAATGGCGCGGGTATGCATTCCCCGAGATCAGTGTCCGTATGATAAGTCCTTCCATGTTGATATACAACTGTCCAGGATGGACTGTTCGCCGATCACGAGTGTTATTGCCTCCCTGGTCAACTGCATGTTCATCGGCAAGTTCTTGAGAGAAGAGCATGTAATAAGTGGAGAAATTTACACAGATAAAGGGCACCCACGTCTAGAATCTCGTTTAGGTCACTAGACCTTGGCAGAAGCTTTTTTCCCAGCTGTGATTTCCGCGCAGAACATAAGTTGATAATTGAACGAGCAACAGCAGCAAGCATGGCATCCCTTTCTGAGGATTCCGGCTGCTGATGAATATTTTCTATCGTATTTGCACCCTCTATGGTAAGCTGATACTCCAGAAGTCCTTCGAGGTCGGCCGCAGCAAGGCTTATCTGTTCTTCCGCGCTACTACGACTCCTACGCATACATAGAGGCAGAGCAAGCAGTGCCCAGAGGTTGTGAGAGACTCTTCCGTCGCTATCAAGAGAGAAAACGCTGTTCTCGTTACCTTGATGAAAATAGATCAGACTGGATTCGGACAAACGCGTGTATATTCCATTTCGACCGATGCTGTGAACCACTGCCACCCATTGTGCTTCAATTAGAGATAGATCGGAATGTAAAGCGCCAGACAGGTCTATGCAAAACAGGAGCACCTCATTGAGATCCCAATGGATATAATCATTGTCGTTGACGTCAAGGGTGAATCCATATCGAGTCAGGAGCTGTGCATTTGTGAGATCCGAGCCATAAGTATTGTAGATTTCTTCGCCAGGCATGATTTCGACATTGGACACCATCTCATAGTACGAATCATGTTCTTGAAGTGCGTTCGAATGCGTTGAATGGATTTTCCCGGTGTAACACATGGACTGGTCGATCGCTTCGTCGGCATCGTGAGGACACTCGCGTAGGGATCCGCA
Source organism: Termitomyces sp. T69sscA (assembly GCA_017657225.1). NCBI lineage: Eukaryota > Fungi > Basidiomycota > Agaricomycetes > Agaricales > Lyophyllaceae > Termitomyces > Termitomyces sp. T69sscA. The sequence continues at coordinate 25,014 of JAGGAQ010000007.1, forward strand.
TTGTGAACAGACATTGAATTCAGTCTGCTCGGAGATTGAGTGCGCCCGATGAGCAAATATATCGAAAAGAGTACCTCAAGGTGTACATGATTATCCTGTGAATGATTGAAACTATACTGAAATCAGAGTTTGCCGCAGAGATAGATGGATTAGGCTCACGAATCGGCAATAGGCACCATGGATAGGCCATGATAAGCATCAACGAGAAATGCCCTAGAGGAAACAAGACTATATGCATGATAAAAACCTTTGAGCGATATCGTGGTTGTAGGAACTCGTGTTCCGTTGCTGAAATAACGGTGAAGAAGGGGCTTCGCAGTTCTGTTAAAGTAGACATTCTCATCATACAGGTTTGATAATTAAACTCTTTCGAGAAGAAATGAACTTACAATATCATCCAATGTGACGCCTGAGTCTGTAGTGAACCTTCGACCTATCTCAGTGCCTTCAAGCCATTGCAACCCTTCCTTTCCATCGTTGATGGGATCTGTATTGAAGAATTCTTGTGCCCAAAAGAGGGGGATGGGAAGTGGTTTAGATGGGAGAGCTTGTAAGTACCCGAACCAACGCGAAGCTTTGCCATTTAGTCTGAGAAATGTTTTTGTCAGGACCTAACCACAGACAGTTTGGTTTGTCGGCTCACATCTCGGCATACAATGCAAGCGCAAGGGAAAGTAGCGCAAGGGGCCCGGAAAGAACAGGCTCAATTTCTCTGGACAGGGAGCATGATCTCACAGATATCACTGAGTCTCTATGGATGAAAACCACTGAGGAATTCCTGGATCGCGTAATGAGCTGACAGGTACATATGTGACTTACAGCTGGTTTTTGCAGGGATTGGCTTGTCTTCTGCATAAACTGCGATACCATTTGCTTCATCAAATCTTATTACCAGTCGCGGGTCTATCCAAATGTCGTTCTCTGTGCACCATCGCACTAGCTTTGCCACCGTTGGGGCAGTTGAAGCAAGAGGCATACGGCGGCAAATCCCGTCAACAAACCATTACTTCATACAACTCCAATTTCTGTGGGCACATGCCACGGCTATCGGTGCTCGACTACCTTCACAGAGGAGTTGTCTACTCTCTTGTGGGTCTTTCGGTCTGGGGTATCGTGATGAGCGTTGCTGTACATAGAGACACCATCCAGCGGGGCAAAGGTTGGTCCCTTATCGACACTAAACATTCTTTTTTCCTGCCACTTATTACTTTCTGTTTTTTTCAGAGGTATGAAGGTCTTTATGGCAAAGGAATCATGGGACTGAATCACATACGGCCTCTAGTATATGGCCAAGCGAGAAATGGTTGCCCAACTGGACAAAGTTGTACGTCACGCGTTGTCTAAACTTGTCAATGTTTCTAATCGTTAATTAGGAAGAGGAGAAGGAGATTTCTTTAGCGGAAGCTGCACAGGCTGCATTGCCTAGTCGTCGTGCTTAAGATACAAATGAATGGTTGGTCCGCTTCCTATACCATAATTTGAAACTATGACAAGTGGCTAGCTAGTTCGTATTGCGATTGTCGAGAGAAACGTCTAAGGCTTCTGGTTGAATAATTTACAAATGCAAGCCACCATCGTAACAATATACATTATGATCTGTACGGTGGTATAATCATGGCTCTACTAGGTCCTGTATCAGTGAAGAGAGATGCTAAAAAGTTCTATCCTCAAGTCGTGGGTCCAGGTTGCAGTCTAGAATCTATCTAATCTACTGCGAACTTCGCTCGCCGTCTCACCAGTGGCCGAGGACAACTTTTCTCCTGTCAAATCCCATCTCGAGCCAAGGATCGACGCCTTCGACTTTCTGGCCGTCTTCAGCCAGTCCAACAAAGCCAACACGGTCGTAAACTATGGCTGCTTTGTTTCCGTCTGCAACGTAGAGAACTACACTCTCTTTACGGTTCGGTCCAGTGAGTAAACTAATAGCAAAGTCGTCAATCTTCTCAAGCCAGTGCCAACTTTAGTAGTTAACTTACTGTTCGCAGACTTTTCGAACAAGGCGTTCTGCGTACCCTTGACGCGTCCATTTCTTGCTCGTATAGACCTTTGTTATGGCTGCGACGCGATCGCTATTGCGAGTGAAAGCGACAATTGAAGCGATCTCTTTTGTCCCTTTCGCTTCATGGACCCAGACTTGTTTCTTTTCAACCAAAAGAGCTGCTTCAAACCGGGCTTGATCCCTATCCAGGGTGAATGGTTGCTACAAATCGTAAGTCTTTCACTTCAAGGTCTCCAAAGGATCAGACGCACCGAAGTGCTTGCAAATTGGTAACATAGCTCCCCGATCTCTTCTATGTCTTTGCGCACCGCAGGGCGTCGGATGCATCCTTGAGCCTCGTTGATTGGAGGGGGCTGCAGAGTCCTCAGTGTGCAATAGGTGATTCTTGCGTCGTAATAGATAGGGTTTTCAGCTAAGGCGATGCCAGTGTGTCCTGTCCATTCATCTGCGAATATCCGAGCGACAGGCTCGACTGAGAAGATTGAGTAGACCCTGGAAGTATGCGCCGCTCTGGCTAATGCCACAACCAAACTCCGAATGCAAGGTCGAATATACTCATCGGTCAAGAGTTCGAAGGGGAGGGTGGTGACAATGAAGACTGGGTATGCCCCCATGGGACCATTCGTGACGGATAAGATAAATTCGATATACGATTTAGTGCTGCAAACAATCCAAAGGGATTCTGCAACATCCTGGGATCTTGCTTCGAGGGCTTGTGGAAGAATGACATTCGCAGGACGAGGGTAGTTCTGGAGTGTTTTCCAGACTTCTGGAGGAAGCTGTCTGGCCTGATTAAAGACCTGCGTGGATATATCTGAGGCCAAGCCAGGCATTGAGGACGAAAATATACGGAGAGTGAGAACAAGTTCAAGAAGAGTAGTGATGAAAAGAGGACCACTAGAGGTGGTTTATATATCCGTGCGTATCTTCCCATGAAACAGAGATACCCTTTACTACTCCTGGAACGCGCGAGCTGTTTGACCTAAGTTCATGTTGCTCATAGGATCGGTTTAAGGAGAGCCACCTATAACTTAGCACAGAATACATGATGGATGATCAGGAGTGATGCCTGTTGTTTTTTCAGAATTGAGTCATTTGGCTTGAAGCCTATCCTCTTTCGGACGAAACCATTTACAAGCACCAGGAAACCAGTAATTCCTTATTTGACAGACATAGGGCGCCGTTGGGCGCATGGATCAACGAGGGAATTATTGACTTCTGATGCAACATACGGAAGGATTATAGATGAATTGATATCTGCGGTTGTATTCCTCCGACACGACCTGAACGTGAGCACAGCTGGCATGATGACGACTACTAAGCGCGCGCTCAGGGGTTCAGAATTTGCATCAGACACAGGCTTGCAGCGAAAAGGGCTTGCTCATCAATTTGATGACATACAATCAAGTGAGCCGCATAAGATTGTTCGGATGCTGCAGATACCCTGGTTGCTGGGACTTGAAAACATTTGATTAACGGATCACTCTGTACCATACCCTCACGGATCACTTCATGTCTCTCCGTCACTTGATCTCCGAGCCAGTATCATAGATGCAAGTTTCCACTGGATTCGTCCGCGAATTTCGTGTATTGTGTTTGGTCAGATCACCGTCCTCGAATTCTCAGCCGGACCTTATTCGTCGACGTGTCTCGGAACTATGAGGACGATGATTGCACTTTTTCACATCTCGTACTCTTAAGGATTCTGGAAGCCTCCAATGCGCCGCTCCTCGACAGAGTATGAGTTCAGTTTTTTAGTATGAAATCGACCAGGTTTACTTATTTTCACTGCATCAACTGAGCTCAAGCCCGGGGTATCGTCTGTACAAGCACTTAACTGGTGTCAAGAACTTTTTCTCGGGCTAGAGTTCCCGTCCGCCTTGAGTTCGGCTGATTGATGTGGCCTGATAGTATGAGGGTCAAAACGGCCTTGAACTTGCCAGTGAGAACCAACATGCTGACCTGGTCAAATGTCAAGTCCCCGCTTTACTTTCCTGATCATCCGACGGAAATGATTGTCATATACATGTAAGCAACTCAGCGCTAGTTCAAGAGCTGTGGCTATGTTCAAAGTCCGCCACATAGAATCGTTTCCCATTGAAAACGTGTCTTGCGCTCTTCAAGTTTCAACTACGCGTAATCATTGCGGAGCAGATTGACTGAGGACTTGATAATGAACGCCACTGGATTGATACTAGAATAATCTGGTCTACTTTTTATTCATGCGCTGGACGATGAAAATGTTAGAAGCGCCAATTCAGACATCGATCGTAGCACTGCATTGGTGATTACAATTTGTCGCGTCGGAGTCGGAGGGCCATTCTCTTATTTACTGCTATGCTTACACTCTGGGGCAGAATGGGACGTATCACACATCGAGGCGACATTCTTGCCCCAGAATGTGTTCAAACCATTAACCCCCGAGAGGCGATAGAGTGAAGTTTTATAATATGTAATTTTTGATTCAAGGATCTATGAACTTGAAGTAATGACACTGCTACTAGTATTCTATCGACACAAAGATCAAAAGTTGTAAGGGAGCACAAGGCAAGATGTCATCGAGCTGACTCGGTTGAAACTGGAGAAGATCTTTTCTCTGTCCCTCAGGAGTTCAAAATTCGTGATGGTAATCGCGAACCCGGATCTGAAATCTTCTTCTCGGGACGGAGATTTCAATAGCAGCAAGCCCCGTGAAGATGCTCGAATCTTGAATCTCGAAATCTCATGAATCCTGGATATGTATATCAAGTATTTTGATATTTCCTCATAGGGTGGCTGGTCCCTGCATTATTTATGGGAGGACCCGTCATGAGCTTGAAGATCATTCCAAGAAGATCAACACAGCAATTTTGCCCAAAAACTCGCGGCAGAGTTACGCCATGTTTTCAGGCAAGTACTGTTTACGAACAGGCAAGACAATGTCCGCAATCTTGATCGATGATCTGTCGGAGGTCGCCGACATCTTCTGACTTCAGCAGGTTCAAAACTATCTTCAACAAGTACTCTGACGATGGTTTCGATACGATGAGTCATCTACACAGCAATAGCGAGCAACGAACTTCCATTCTCCCTAATGACCTCAGCCGGAATGTTCACGCCATAGAAAATAGAAACAAAGTGCTAACACCGAACAAAGATGGGGCCTAGGCCTCAGCGCTCAGCGCTGAGCTTTTTTCAGTACTGACTTTATCTAACTTTGGTGCGCAGGTTCAGTAAAGAGGTTGTTATAATCCCAGATGGAAGATCGAGTGCATGATGAGCTAGCTCTAGCTGAGTCACCATAGTTTTGAACCAGTCTCCTTGCATGCCATGGATGTATTAGCATCCTATAACACAGCCGTCCTCGACAAATTTTCAGGAACCCTCCTGCAAACCCAATACCCTGAAAATCAAGTTGATGCCATTTGACAGATTCCGCTACAAAGAATGTGTCACTCGTCTAAATCATTGGTGCGCGAGGCGCTGTAGCTTGAGTGTGGTCAGGGCAGATTCTATTAATCTCAGGCCAGTTCATACCAGTCATGAAGTTTGAACTACACCTGGGCGGCCAATGTTCTTACAGCAGTGTTGGGATTCTGTTACTTTCAAGATATCGTAACAAAGCAACCTCAACGTTTCAAATATGACAGCTTTCGTGATCAAGTCAAGGTTAGAAAAATTGTACATACAATGAATGAATCGGGCTGTGTCAACACTCGAACGACGAACATTCCGGTCTTACAAGCTTCAAGCTTCAAGGCACACCACAGAAATTCAGACGGACAGTCATGAAGTTGGAGTAGACAGTGATCGCTTTACAAATTACAGTACACAAAAAGTAGCGAATATTGGGATAGATAGCATGATGACATTAAGCTACTCTAAATCAAGACGCGGCGGTCGCATTGTTGAAGATCAATAGATTGGGAGTCTGAGCAGGTAGATCTGAAAGAACACCAGAAGTCGCCAGGTTGAGCAGAGCCTCCTTCAACTGGGCTGGAGTGATGCCCTTGTTTGGAGGGATGGGAGCAATTGTGGACTCGACAAGATTGGGAAGGAATGAGGATATCCAACGAGGAAATGTGGCCTGCATAACAGCGTAGATCGACGATGGGAGGGCAAATGACCACTCAGGCTGGGTCAAAGAAAGAAGTTTACCATTGGGACTGAACGAGGGATTAAACTCTTTGGATGGGTAGATGGACAAGAGGTAAGCAAGAAGGCCGGCAGTGTGGGGGGACGCCATCGAGGTGCCAGATATCGTGTTGGTGGCGTGCTTGGACCCGACCCAAGTGGAGAGAATGTTAAGGCCTTGGAAGAGTTGAGTTGATTAACAGCTTTGATGACTGATTTAGTACATACCAGGAGCAAAGACGTCAACACATTTGCCATAGTTGGAGAAATAAGCGCGCTCGTCGCCAAGAGTCGAAGCACCGACAGTGACAGCCTTCTCCGCGGCAGCAGGCGAATAACTGCACGCATCGCGATTATCATTGCCTGGAAAATATCTGTCAGTATCCATGTTTGTTCAGACTATAGTCTGAACCTACCCGCAGCGACAGCAAAATGTAGTCCTGAATCGACAGCAGTGTTCACGGCATCATCCAGGGCCCTTGATTTACCGCCACCAAGACTCATGTTGGCAACAGAACCTTTGTGCGTTGTACTGCGTTTGGTGAGAAGTTCTTCGAGTGCAGCCTTCGCCTTCTTGGAAGCCTCACGAGAAGCAAAGACAACACCAGCAATGACGTCAGACATTGAGCCACTTCCATTGGAACCGAGAACCTTGACAGCAATAACGTTTGCCTTCTTCGCAACACCATACTTGCGGGAAGCAATGGTGCCAGCGCAATGTGTGCCGTGACCATTCCCGTCCTCATCAACGTCATTCAGTGGAATGGTCTTGCCCCAGGACGCGCGACCTTCGAACTCTTCATGTCCGACGTTGATACCAGTGTCTATGACGTAGACATCGACACCTTCACCACCTTCAGGGTTGTATAGATACTTAGAGAAAGTAGCAAACGTCAACCGGGTACGATGACTAATGCGGGCAAGTCCCTGGATGAGATGAGCTGACGGTCAATAAACAAGAGCCGTAAGCGCCTCACCCAGGGTGCACTCTTCTGGGTTTCCTGTGTCCGGACAACTTGGTCCTGCTCGACGTAAGCCACCTCCGGCATGGCCCGTAGCTGCTGCACGACACCATCCGAGAAATGACCCGAATAACCATAGAACTTATGCGAGTCATAGACGTGCCTAAGACCCGACTCCTCTCCATGTAGAGGGTCTGCGCTGTGCACAGCTTGAAGGAAGTTGAGATGATTGGCAATGAGGGCTTGAGAAGCACCCTGCTTGAGTCTGACTATATAAGAGTTGTTGAGGGTGACATGGGGATGCTCGGCGACAATAAGTGGCGCGAGTGCAAGAGGAGTGTTTATGGATGGGGAATGTTGGGGGAAGGTAGAGAGCGGTGTCGCGCTCGCCGACGAGGCGAGAGTGATAGCGAGAAATGACCACTTGGCAAATGTAGTCATGGTGGGGAAAGGAGAGCTAAGAGTCATAGCACCGCGTCCCCCTGATAAGGGGCTATGTTTATTCATGTTTGCGCACCGCCCAAACCCCGCCGCCTCGGCGTCCGCCATCCCTCAATGCATGTTCAGAAGCATGAATCAACGCCCACGCGCACGACAACGTGCCAACTGAGACCCCAAATCGTGCACCGACCAGAGAATAATGAGACGCCTTTGCCCAGCTGCCGGCCAACCTGAGGAACACGCTATCAATGACATGTAGTATCTTGAGCACTGCTTGTATTTAAGCTTGGAAAGTCACGATGGAAGAAACCCTGAGGGACCTTCCGTGCCGCGCCCCACCTGACATGTTTATCAATGCGATATCATGGGGCGAGAGCACGAACCCTGGGGTGCCCAAAATGGATTACTTGGGGCCAATCAAATGATGACCGATGACCGGGTTGGCCACGTAGTTGGAAATATATTACTCGCATGGTCCAATCACTGAAGACCAGGGATCCGAGGTTATCCAATATGCAACTAGAATAGAGTACATTCGCATTGCTATTCGAAAACGTAAACCAAGTCCACAACACAAGCATTTGCTGACATTCGACGTGTCGTCTGAGACGCGCATCAAAGCATCAACAAAAACAAGGAAAGTTGGGAAATCCCCCGACGACGCAAGCCAGGAGTGCAGCAGCAAGGTCATCGCGTCCCCGTGTTGCAAGCAGAGCACAGGGAACAAGGGCGGCAAAAATTAGATAACCAATAATGGAGGCGGTGCCTCCATAATAGTGGTTAAACTATTAAGAACAGATACTACACTTGATCTAAGCCAAAAGGCCAGAGTGGTAAAGAACCAAAGAGCGTGGCGGGGGCCTTATATAGACGTCGGTGATGCGCACGGACCATTTGATGTTGATGGGATCAGTAGCCTTATCATGAAAGAGGAGACCTCAGATTAGAAGCCGGAGAAAGTCATGAACCCACACACCATAACCGATCTATCTCACAAACTCGACTCCAACGTTCAGGTATACCCTGGCGATCCCACGTTCACTTGCTCCCCCTTTGCCACAGTTGCAAGAGATGGATACAGTGTCCACTCAATCTCACTGGGATCACATACAGGAACCCACATCGACGCTCCCTCTCACTTCTTCGCAGACGGCAAAACGATCGATCAGATTCCTCTCTCTTCCCTGTTCGCGCCTCTCGTCGTCGTTGATTTGACGCGACGAAATCTCAAAGACCGACAAATAATAACATGGGAAGATATTTCGTCTTCCGCAGAGCTCATGCGCCCAGGCATAATCTTGGTCATCCAAACAGGATGGTCAGCTTACTGGGGCACACCAAAATATTACCACCACCCGTTTCTTGAGAGAAAGACCGCTCAGAAAATAATCGAAAGGGGTGTACGTATCGTCGGCGTCGATACTTTAAGCCCAGACGAGACTGAGTATTCAGGCCTTGGTGGCGTGCACGGATTCGGGGCGCATCAAGAAATCCTGGGTGCTGGGGCTCTGATCGTCGAGAATCTAACAAACCTTGACAAACTCAATGGGCAAACGCACATCGGTCTCGTACCGCTAAACTTGGTCGCATGTGATGGTTCCCCCGTGAGAGCATTTGCGTGGAAAGCAGAATAGCATAGCATTAAAGACAAGAAAGCGTGTCAACATGATGTAAATAAATTATGTATCTAGTTTCTCTGCGAGAAAGAGAGTGCATGACCGAATCAAAACATTGACTATAGGCGCCCGGGGTATATCGTTTGGGCTTCAAAACATATGTTGTCATCAAAATCGTAATCTCTCAACCAGTGCGATGGCATCGGCGACACTTTCACGAAACGCATCAGCACCCAGCAGGTCAACGATCCCCGCCTTTGAGAAGGTTTCGCGAGGCCTTGGCGACAAGTGCGTTATGAACAGCCCTACGCCTCGACTCTAAAATGGAATAGCGGGATTCTCAATCATATGTTTTCAGGATCATAAAAATATTCAAACCTTATACTCCTCCAAAAGCTCAAACATGATCTGCGCAGCGCTGCAAGGAGAGATGAGGATGATTCATCAAAAGTCGGTTGCGATACTCACGAGGCGTCGATAGTCTCCATGTCAGCCAAATGAAACACAAGAACAGACGCTTGTTGCCGGCGTGGGGCCTCGGAGGGATGGCTTTTCTGCACACCGTACAGCTCCAGTCTGCGCAGGCGTTCTATGACGGAAATCAACCATCATAAGGACAGCATAAAAATCATATGAACCTTTAAGTTGCGCGGTGTTAGCTATTTAATCGGCTCTCTCAGTAATTGTGAAAGGAGCTCAAACATGATTTACCCACCAAAGTCGAGATTTTCGCGGATGCGTACAATAAGGGTACCATCTGACCTCTCTTCTGCTTCAGGATTTTCATTGATTGGCTTCCATCGGTCAGTGCCTGGTATACGCCCCTTGAAAAAGTTCGGTAATCACAACAGGTCAGCGGATGACAAGCTCTTACAAGAATCGTCATACGGGCCCTCGATGACCGGTGCACAACAAGTAGCAGCGAGACTATCAAGCTGACGACAACCCCAACTTCCACATTCCATATAATGGAGAAGACAAAGGTGAGTGCCATCAGAGTTAAATCAACCCATGCACCCATTCTACAGTAGACCGGGGGTCAGATACCTCGCGACGAACAAGAATTCAGGCAGCGCACCTCCAATAATATGTGACATCGTCAGGGATTTCGAGCATGAGCGAAAAAACAACTAAGCAGATACTGAGTGGGGTCAATCATCGGCACTTCAGGGAACAAGAAGGCGTACATAGATGCTAAGACGCATTTCGGAAGAAAGTATAGATATGGCAAGAGGAAGAACGTAGTAAAGAGGATAACGGCAGAGCAGACTAATGAACCGACTTGGGTCCTTCCTCCTACGTCACCGTTGATTCGAGATCTACAAGCAACGAAGCTCAATAACTCTACCGAAGAAGATTTTAACGTATACTGACCGAGTGAGAGAGCCGTATGCTGGCAAGGTACCAGGGATAAATGATCCGGCCACATTTGCGACGCCCAGAGCTACAAGTTCGCGGTTGGGGCTGATAGAGTGTCCAAAACGCGCAGCGTTTTGCTTAGCTGCAATTATACTATCCAAGAACCCAACGACCGAAATCATCCTGGGTACGAGCATGTCAACAAGTGTCCACAAATTTAATCGGAGACTCCGGCTTACACAGCAGTCGAAGTGGTCCGTCTAAGATACTTGAGAGTAGAAGACCGTAAAGGGATCTGCAGGAAAGAATCTCCAGTAGTGATGGGTACTGCACCAAGAATGTCAACTCCATCTTTGTCCCATCGGAACTTCGCGCTCAAGACTGTGATTTCTCATACATGAAACATGTCGATATCTAAACCGGCAACTCAACTTACAAGTTGATACGATGACCACAATCAAGACTTCCGGCACACGGTAGACGAACCAGTATTGCTTGAATAGGTTCTTGAAGTTTCGGAGAAGTAAAAGAATGGCCAAAGCAGAGAAGCTGATAGTCGTCGTCACGGGATTGAGATTCGTGAATGCGTTCTGCAATAAGAAAAGTATTTTCTCGCCCGTGGTTTCCGGCTTGACCACTCTTTGGAGCGCCACAAGGCCGAACATGGGAATCAACTGTTCGCTGACAGGAAACGATCATTCCACATTTGTGCATAATCACTATAAAGGTGCACATACACCAAGATCACGACGGCGACTGCGCTGATGAACCCTCGCAAAAGAGCACGGCTGAGAACGACATCGATGAAACCTAACCGGAAGAAGCCTAACAAAAATGTGATCAGGCCAGCCTAGTGTCTCATGAGCAATGTAGTCGGTCACAGAAGCGAACAAACTTGCTTGAAATGTGATCATCGTCGATACGGCAATTCCCAATGCCTCCGAAACAGCTTCTTCCCCATGCGTATCGAAACGGATATCACTGATCGCCTGCCCAACCAACAAACTCAAAGCTGCCTCTGGAGCTACATTGAGTTGGCGAGAAGTTCCTAGAAACGCGTATACAATGGCGGGAAAGGCTGCTGAGAACTACAATATGTTGATGGTCACAGGTCAACACATGCAAGACGAGCGGTTGACTTACCAAACCAGTCAGAGGACTAAGCTTCGCCAGGGAGGTAGCGTAACTGATGGACTGCGGAATCAGGATGCTAGCTACTGTAAGACCTGCGAGTAAATCGCCACCGATGCTTGAGAATCGTCAGGGGAAGGGCCTCTGCGGGATTAGAAGGTACGTACAGTTCCGTGGAGTAAATTGGGATCCATGCAAAGGAAGGAATGTAATACTTGATTCGTTTCACCAACGCGGACTGGTTCGAGGTTCTCTTCCTGCCATCGGTCTCTGCATTGAAGGACTATGAGCGGCGGTGAGCGACAGAAGCGAATGCATGGCACACCTAACATTGAAGACCGACTGCTGCTGTACCCGTCGTCTCTTGGAGTGACTCTGTCTAGCAAAGGCGTCCGTTCCTCGTGTCTGCTGTGGTCCAAGTCCATAAAAGAGCTCGCTGGGGAGCTGACTTGGACGGAGATGGGGTCGTGAGAGGTCTGAGATGGCATGGGGTATTGATATAGCAGACGCCGGAGCCGGCGTCTGGGAGGGAAGCGTCTGGCCGAGGACTAGAAAGTCGATGTGCAAGTCAGTCAACTCACGCGGAACTTGCTTGATGGCCAAAAATCAATCATCAATCTCAACATTCTATAACTCCGGTCCGATCTTCCGTCTAAGTTAACTATGTATCGTACTCATAGAATCCCTTTCCATTCTTTTTGCCCAGCCACTGAGCATCCACCATACGCTCCAGAAGAACGCTGGGACGATACTTCGAGTCCCTCGTTCCTTCGTACAGTGTTTGCTGAATCGCCAGGCAAGTATCGAGACCAATGCTACCCGAAGCGAAGCGAGGTTATCTATGAGAGGAAATACTTCATAAGTAAGGGTACGTACAAGTCGGCTAGAGGGGGAGCAGCATGATAAGCAAGTGAGTCATCATATGGAAAGACGATTTCCTACCTAGCTGTAATGGACCCATGGGGTGATTCATCCCCAATTTCAAAGTGGTGTCTATATCTTCGCGCGTGGCAATACCCTGAAAGACTTTGAGCAATTTCAAAGATACATGTTAGAATGCAACGAACCTTCTCTAGACACATGATAGCCTGTACTGTGTTTAGATCTCCCAGGGCTAAGGCATTGGGTGGCGAAATACCTCATTGATAAAGGGCATCAAGAGTGCGTTAGAAACAAATCCCGGCACATCTTTCGACACTGTCACTTCTGGAAAAACTTTTCAATCAAAGAAGAAAACGTATCATATCAGTGACCAACCTTTTCCGCAAGCAACGGCAAAAGCACGAGCTCGATCCAGGGTGTCACGGGTGGTTTGAAGGGCTGAAATCAATTCGACTAGTTTCTGGAAAATGGAAGAAGCAGATCAGCTGAGGACACTCGAAATGTCCAGGTATTTACCATGACCGGTACAGGATTGAAGAAATGAAGGCCTTGGAAATCCACATGTCAAAGATTGCTGAAGCAACGAACAGGACAATTTGAATACCAACGACACGTCCTGCACTCTGTTTCCCAGAATTGCTTGCAGCACTAACACCATTAGAGATAGCAGATGCTGCAATTTTAGTGATACTGATTGAACTGGTGTTAGTGGCAAGAATAGCATCCGGCCTTAGTTCCTCTGCGAAAGACGCGAATATTGACTGTTTGAGTGATAGATTTTCTGATACAGCCTGCAATTAACGCGGTCACAAGACAATGCGCCATGCAATTCTACCAATACTTGCCTCGACAACCATGTCGACGTCTCTCAGACTCTTAACGTCGCTTCCGACACTGATACGGTCTCTAGCCTCCTTGGCTTGTTCGCTGGTGAGACGACCTTTCCCCACATCTTTCGCAAGCAGCTTATCCACCAACGATAGGCCCTTCTTTATTTGTTCAGGGGACCTGTCATGAAGCAGCACAGGTACTTTGGCACGAAGAGCCCCGACCAATGCGATGCCAGTCCCCATCTGGCCAGCACCTACGATACCTAGGGTACGGATTCCGTGTGCAGTGACAGACATATCGTAGAAGAATGAGAACAGTCAAGAGACGCGTCAAGTTCCGAGGCGGATGTGGCTTCAACTCACAGAATGATCGCTGGACATGTGATAACGATGTCAGTTGTTTGTCAATCCCTAAAGAACATAATAATAGAGATAGGCGCTCAAAAATGATCAACTTGTCCATCATCACACTCTCAACGGCGTCCCGTCTCGCATCACTAATGATAATTACTCTTGCTGCTCTCTAATTCCTAGATTTTCAAGGACCATTTGAACGAACCGCCTTCAACTCGAATGCAGAAGAAGGAATCTGAGTAACGTGTAACTATCCTAGTTACCTCTCGGGCTCCAGTCACAAACGATCCTTTTAACTATAAGATCTTGTTGACCGTACACTGGTCATACGTGCAACTCTCGTCATAAAAAATGGCAAATCCAGTATTGCGGGAGTCATCCTCGGTGCATGGGTGAGGTTTTAGGTCCTTTCATACGGGTAACACTGTGCTGAGGCTTGACTTCCAACGGGAAGGTACGACTCGACGAATGTCGCCGCCATTTTTTTCTGACAGACACCATCACTTGGAAAATATCGCCGTGACGTCGACCCAAAGGGTTCTGTACTCGTATGTTCACGAGAGAACAATCTCCAAACAATTTCTGGGTTGTGTAGATGCATACCGACAACTATGTTTCACTTGGAACGCTATCCCTCTTCCAGTCCTTCACCAATGCAGCTCTGAAGTTTCGATGGCTGTCTTGCTATTGTGTCCGGCTGTAGTATGCCACATTGACAGGAGTACCGAGGCCCCCGGAGCTCCAGTGACGTCACTACCTGGAGCCAATTCCCCAGCCTTCCAGCGGTCCGAGTTCGACTTGGACCAACATGACCAGCACCCTTCCTCCTCTTGTACAGGCATTCTCCGGTGCGATTGATAGCGCGTCGGCCAACATTCTTACGTACCCGCTTGACCTCGTCACGACTCGTGTCCAACTCGATCCTCCTGGCAAGAATAGGAAATATAGAGGGATATCCCGTCCCTTACATCTTCTGCGGAATATCGTCCGAATAGATGGAATCACAGCGTTGTATGACGGAATTTTGACAGACACAGGAGCTACGATTGTCTCCAGGTACGTCTTTTGGCAGTAAACCTCTACATCCTAGGGTCTCAAAAAATTGTGAAGTTTTCTATATTTCTATATCTATTCTTTCCTTCGATTTCTCGTTACAAAACGGTCGGTGCCGTATCAATCAACGTCGAGAGTAGGAAAAGCATCTGTGTATAAACCATCCATGGTTGAAGAACTTATGCTCGGCTTCATCGCTGGAGTATTCTCCCGGGCTGTTTCCACCCCGTTAAATATGATCACTCTTAGACTTCAGGCGGAAGAGACTGCCATCGAGGACATCGAGGATATTGGCGAAGATAATGAGATTGCACCTTCAAGGCGCAGCGTAGTAGGTGCCGCGCGAAGCATCTACAGAGAACACGGCCTGATGGGATTTTGGCGAGGTTTGTTTGTGTTCTTGAAGCTTAATCCTTGAACTTTTAAATGCTGTTATAGGGTTTCAAACCACTATAATGCTGTCATTGAATCCATCCATGACTCTAGCCTTCTTTCAATTATTCAGGCGGCTTCTTTACCTCTTTGTTGAAAGAAAGTCGTTCTCTGCTAGTAGAAACGCGTCTAAACAAGTCGACCCGACTCCTGGGCAAGCGTTTGTCGGAGGTGCACTTTCTAACTCTATCGGTCAGTCCCACTCGATCATGTCATCCTACGCGGAAATGAATTCCCAATGTCCTTAGCTGTATGTATATTGTACCCCTTGATCCTTGCAAAGACGCGTCTGCAGGCGTCCTCTGGCACATCTCTCCAATCAGTGATTAAAGATGCCTATCATGGTGTGGATACCCATTCGGAAAAGGGCCAGGGAATGCGGACGCAAGATGCGACAGCTGGGCTCTCGGGATTGTATCAAGGTCTTTGGCTACAGATTGTCAAAGGATTCTTGAACCAAGGAGTGACGTTTACGATGAAACGAAGGTGAAGCGCTCAATCCGCCATTGTTGCAACAGAGCTCATCCTTCTTGTCATATTCTTAGGGTCGAAGAGTTGATTATCAATGAATACTTACGTCGTCGGCGCTATAACTAACACATTTCAACTACACAGTCTGTGCTTAGTTTTTTTTTCTTGCAATTGTTAAGAAGACTTGACCCTGTGTTCCCTCGGTAAGTAAGTTCGTGCTTATCTCAATGTTTGGTCTCCTGCCCGTATTTTATCCAACGTCGCTCGATTACAATCGATGAGATCCTATTCCTCAACATCTCTTTCCAGTGCTTTCGATTCTGTTACCTTCGCCGATCGACACATTTCCACGTCTGTCCTTGCGCCACACTTTTGCCACTCCATACGTGAATATGATATTTCTATCCAAAATCAGATGCCAAGAGTCTGTTCGCCTCCTATATTTCCGTACTTCTCAGGAAAAAAGTCAGCCTCCACAAGTTTTGTCCCGAAAAACTTGGTCAGCCTCAGTCCTTTATCTATAAGAACCGCAGTCCCTAGACAAGACTCCCCACTATCGTCACACAAATCATCAGCACTTCTATCACTGCAATCAGAATGAAATTCGCTATCTTCATTTTTACTGCAGTTATCGGTTCTGTCTCTCTTGCTGCCCCGGCTATGGCGGTTCCCACTGGTAGCGGTGCTGGCGCCGCTCTTGTCGCGGTATGTATTGCATTTATCAACGCAACAGAATGATGATTAGACCGACCATTCCATCACAGAGGGACTGGTTCCCCGGCGGTGGCAATGGTGATGGTGGCTGGAGCCACCACGGAGGTGGCGGTCACGGCGGCGATGGTGGCGATGGAGGTCACGGTGGATATGGCGGTGATGCCGGAAAGAAGCATCATGGCCATCGGCGTCGTGTGCGCGAAGGTGATCTTCGTCAACGGCGTCGCAGCGGTGGTGGCGGTGGTGGTGATGGGGGAAATGGTGGCGATGGTGGTGATGGGGGAAATGGTGGAAAGAGTGATTATGGTGGAGGTGGTAATGGTGGCGATGGCGGCAAGGGTGGCGATGGCGGTGACGGCGGCGATGGTGGCCATTATGACCACCACGATGATCATCATGATTACGGCCATCACAAAGACCATCACGACTACGATCACCATAAAGATCATCACGACTACGACCACCATAAGGATCATCACGACTACGACCATCATAAGGATCATCACGACTACGACCACCACGATGATTATCATGACTATGATGATCATTATGGCTACGACCACCACGATGATCATTACGATCACAAGGACTACGGTGACGATTACGACTACAAGGACTACGGTGACTACGACTACAAGGATTATGGTGACAATTACGACTAGGACGACTTGGGCTATTCTATCTCTTATTCAATGGCGATTTCAAATAGTCACCATTTCTCCTAGTCCTAGAATAGATCGCTGTTATCGTCTTCATTCTTCAGCAGTGATAATCAATCCATCTTTTCACTTCGGTTGTTTATTTCCTTGTGAAGTTCAGACAAATGATCATCATACTGACTACATACCTCATTCGTCCGGCACTGAGGCAATAAGTATTCATCTTCCTTTATTAATCTTTTCTCTTATACTACTTATACCATGTATCATGTTCTCGTCGCTGCTAGATACGCTAATTGCTACTAGTGTCGTTCTCCACATTGTGCCCGGCGCTGGGCACATGTTCTTGTCGCGACTATTATTTATGAGTTCCGTGCGGGTAGGCCAAAGGAATCTCTAAAGAATTGCGCACAACTGTAGCCACGTGCACCAAGCAGGAATTTATACTTACTGCCATCGAAAATATTTACACGGGAGCCATTCGCCTAGTGGCCGTTTTGAAGCGGTTTGTGCTCTGCCCATGAAACAGACACTTCATCTCAGAATGGATCTTGTCCTCGTGGCTCTTGAGCTTGATTGGAAAATTGTCAGCACTCATATCCGGGAATTCGGCATGCAAATCTTTCCTACCATGTTCATTGGTAGATTGCCTACTCAGTGTTTGTACCACGGCTATGTCAAGCGCTTGTCAGTTACGTCAAGGAAATGGAGTCCAGAACGTACCTCCTCTCGACACAGGTGTATCGATGGACAAGGATCAGTATTACGCATTACATTCATTCAAGACAGGCATTCCTGAGGGCAGCCTCTGAAGAAATTTACTATTGGCAATCATAGATTGAGACAAGTAAATTAGAGCTTTGCGCGCTACTTACCTTGACCGTCATAGTCAAGTCAGAAGATGTTTCCACTAGGGCTCGAACACGGTTAAGCTGCGTTGTGTACTCTGGATTTTTTCTGTAGTACTTCAACTTCTTCTTAGGGATTGGGATTTTTCTGCACTCTCGAAGTTCGGTACTGACGCTGTGGAAATCGTTGTAAATAATTCATGGAATAGGCAGAAACAACTTGCTTACATGCTACATTTTTTCCCTCATAGATTCAGATTCATCTTCGGTCAAGATCTCAGCAAATTCTATATGAAATCGTCGAGTGCATGCAGCAAATTGTCTTTGGACTTGATAAAGGGAATCAGTGATTTTTCATGTGGTTTTGACCTAAGCCAAGGAAGGTGCCAATGGAAGACGCAATTTCAAAGCTGCCGACGACTGTCTGGAAGGCCATAACGAGGTTACAAGATATTCGTATACAACAGCGGAGAGGTGTTGGAGATCGAATGATGCTTGCAGAAATTCCTTCTACTTGAGCCAACAACCCCACCTTCCCAAAAAAAGATATCCTTGAGTTTTAAAAGGAACAAAAATATCCAATGCAACGATATGTCTCCAAGGATGTTCACTGGAGGGAAACTAATCCTAGAAGTAAAGCCGATCCTTACATAACGTTTATTGTCACGCCTGTCCAGAAGTAGAAGGTGAACGCGTGGACCATAAGCAAACCTATTGTAAACACTAAGGCCTTGTTTGGAACAATAAAGAACTTTATTCCGATGATGTTTAGAATTATCCAGGAATCTCGATTTTTGCCTCTGCCTACTAGTTCGAATTCCCCCAATGACCACGCTTCCTGGTTTGGAGCAATGGAATCCGGCGCAGCTCACTCCAAGTGAAATCTTCTGGCGAGACCACTATCATTTCCTCAAGGACCGTGGCTACACCCTGAGGATGCGCTATGATCCAGACTGGATCCCGTCATGGATTAACGCTTCCAAAGAATGGTTAGATTGCGAAGATGCAATTCATATCCCTGTGCGCAATGTCCATGATTATCGCGAGGTCCCATTTCCTGATTTTCCATTTGTTGAGCAGAATTATCAGGTTTTAGATGCAAGTCGTCCTGATGGTTCCCTCGTAGTCCTCAAACGAGTAGATATACGATATCGAAATGAAATTCGTATCCTTAATCACCTCTCCTCTGAACCCTTTGCCTCCAATCCGCGAAATCACTGTGTCCCTGTCCTGGAAGTTATAAATCCTCCTGAAGGCTCTCACACTGCGTTCGTAGTGATGCCGTACTTGTTCAAGGTGGACTTCCCCCCATTTGAAACCATAGGGGAAGCTATTGGATTCTTCAAGCAAGTAATCGAGGTTGTCGCAGTGCTCTTCATCAGTGTTCGTCATATTTAATCCCGTATTATCAAACAGGGCTTGCATTATATGCATGAAAATAAAATCATTCATGGGTATAACAACAGTTTATCTTCCTGTTGACGCGCTGACATAATTGACCTTAGAGACTGTAAATCCAATAATGTCATGGCAGATACAGCGTGTCTCTTTGACTCTCCACCCCATCCTTCGAAAAAATATATGAAGCGGGACTTCAGTGGAACCATCTCGAAACAAAGGTCACGCACCCTCAGGCCTGTCAAGTATTATTTCATTGACTTTGGTTTGTCGGAAATTTATCAACCTGAAGAGGCCACTTTTCTCCGACAGGGTCCCTGGGGAGGGGACAAAACAGTCCCTGAACACCTCATACCAGATGCTCCTCCATGTGATCCATTTGCTGTCGATGTTTACTGCCTTGGAAACTTCTTGAGGCAGGTTTATCTGGATGTGCGTGTTGGGAGTTCGTCGTAGTGTTTTGGCGATTGATGAGTATTGCTAGGGACGGGACGGACTTGACTGGCCACATCCACAGGGTTTTGACTTCATGCGTGAACTCGTCACTGATATGATCAACAAAATCCCCTCTAAGAGACCCACAATGTCAGAAGTCATTGCCCGTTTCGATGCCATAGTAGCGAGGCTCGGGAACATGAAGTTACGCTCGCCAGTCATTCCAAGTAACAAGCGATATGGTTTTGCTAAGATGGCCTCTCACTGGAGTAGGCAGCTGATACTCATGGCGCGTCGCATTCCTGCTATTCCCAGAATATGAAACTTTTGCGACTAATATCGTGGAAGCCAGCCGCTGCTGTTCGATTTGTACTATATGTGCCTTGCCATACACTTGTATTTTACATACCTGATCTGATAATGCATCTATTTTTGCTCGTCAATGGTAACCCTGGCCCAAAAGTGAGCAATTTTGCTTTGATAAGATACAGAGCGCGTGGTGTCTATATAACATTGACTGGGTTTGGTTCACGGTCACCTGAAATAGGGACCCGTATATGACTAACTGGCACTCGTGAGTTGGATATCTCAAGATGTCTTCTTCGATGTTCAACTTTCAGCGATGTTCGTGATTCCTGTCACGTCTCATAACGGCTCCACGGACTCGACCTCACAGCTTTTTCTGTATTCCCCTTTGGTAATACATAAGAGCTTGAACAAGCTGTCAAAAGTGACACGAAAGTCAATAATTCATTTTCAATTGCCCTGACGACGTTTTCAATGTTTTAGTATTACCATTGTTCCTACTCCAGTTCTTCCTTGGGGTCCCTGCTCACCTGCTGAGACACAAAGATATCAAAATCGATCTTTGATTCCAAGGGCAATTAGTCGCTAGACAGTCGCCAGAAGTAGACGAAGGTAAGATACTTGCATAGGTGACAAACATGACTTGTGTTATACTCGTGCCAACCACTTGGCATTGGCAAATCATCTTGACCTCTGCCAACATTCGTCACTTTACAGGCTGCACATTCAAGATTGGTTTCTGTCAGACTATTAGAGTATCTGTGAACGGCCGGGCTTTTAGTTTTTTTTTTTATCGGTGTCATTTCAGGGATCACGGTCTTGTTTTTTTTCTTCAAATTATCCGCCCTCCTCGCCTGGCGCGAGTTTGGTGGAGCGATCGAAGGACGGCGTCCATCAGGTGAGATTCGACTATTTGTTAGGCTAGGTTGAGGTCCACTCATTGTATACCAATTGAACGACCATCATGATGAGGATAAAGAGATCAAGTTCTAGGATTGGGTGGGTTTTTAAGTGTGACAAGGACACCCCTCGTCTCTCTTGAACATATGAAGTCAAAGGGAACACTGCTCTGCGTTGTGTGGAGTTCTGACGAAACTCAGGATTGAGCGCTGAGCGCTGGTGAAGATCAAAAAATACAAGCTTAGAAGGTTCCTTATGAAGTAACTGATATTCTACAGTATTCTTCCTTTCCTCAGGATACCCGAGATCAACTGTCTAATAATTGTCGTATTCTGGATCAATTATAGCATGGAGTCCTGTTGGATATGGACGCTCGACAAAATCAGACAAAAGCGTTATTCAACCCAACCCAAAAGTGATGACATTGAAAGGAACGACGCGATTTCTAAGCAGTGATATTAACAGCACCCTTGAACATTTGACTTGAGTGTTTTCAATGAAGCCTATTCCACTCGGGTAGAGCACCTGTTCCTGTCCCTGGCGCTGGATTGCGGTGTGATCTAGGCGAGTCGAAACAAGAGGAATCTTGAAGATTTGAACGACATGAACTGCTGAGAACGTCGCTGAAAAGAGAAAGTGCGGAACGACTTGAATCAAGTACGGGAAATATCGTTGAGAAAATCATAAGCGATGAAAGGTTCGACATGGTACGTCTTTACAGGGACCGCGATTCTAGCTCCTGACTTTGTAAAAGAATGAAGCGAGCAACTGTGATACTGTTTGTGTCCATAGGTACATGTGGCTATTTACGCAGATTTTGATACTGATATACGAGGGGATTACTACGTAGTCAGATTGGATACCGTCCCTAAGTTGCTTATTGCTTAAAGACCGGCGCCAGCCGGTCCCAGGAGTGCAGTCAGTTGAGCTGCAACACCAAGTAATGTCGGGATTGAGTTACAGGTATCATCCAACAATTGTCCTTGGGTGAAAATAATACCAGTCTGATTCAACAAATTCCCGATCTGTGCAAGGGTGGTCGTGTTCGGTGTGTATTGTGGCCAGCCGATATCAACCAGTCCTTGTGCAGGATTCCGTGCAAAAGCAACCCAAGCACCCTGGAGAAACTGAGAAAGCGCCTTTTCAGTGGTACTCGGAGCCGGCATCGTCCCAAAAACTACTGGAATTTCTGATGCATGGTAGGCACGGATATCTGGCCGGGTTGAAATATCCGGAAAGACAGCTGGAGTTCTGTATTTCAGTATCAAAATCACAGAGCAGATATGTAGTTAATCACCTTGATATTCGTACCTCCAGGTAGGTACATTTGCATTCAAGCGACTTAGCGCTGTAGATCCTGCGGGGCAGGTGAACCCTATCTAATAACGAAAACAAGTTATTCAATCATCTTTCTGAGGAGAGGCGAAGACCGGACCTGAGTCTCCAAGTCTGCCAGAATTTCAGTGAGGTCGGGGACGACAATTCCAGCAGCCAACAGTTCTGCTCCGACAACGAAGATGTCTCCCTCATCCCTGGTCGTACCACCAAGAAGGGGCACATGCAAAAAATTGCCGGCCATAGCACGAGTGGGGGTGTCTGCGAATATTGTGATACCTAGGAAATGGAAACGTGGCCCATTGAGCAACATAACATGATCTTTCAGTTGCACTTTTCGGGACGTACCATCTGGAATAGGACCGAAGTTAGTATTGGTGTTGATAACTGCATCCTCCAGCTGTCTAAAAGGTACTTGTTTCATGCATGCCAGCTGAGCAGCATCGGTTACTAATGAGATACATCAATAAGGATAGATAGTGATATCGAAGGGAGAAGAGTTGCCATTTCCGCACCCCACCACGCTTGCCACAATGTTCCAGGCACTAGGCATTGCCGGCACAGCCGTAGTGTTAATTACCCCTCCGAGGCTGAGAAATGTAATATTTGTCAATGCTCCAGTTGATTAGGAAACAAAGTGATAACCCACTTTCCTGATTCTTCAATGACACCTTTTACACAACTTGCTATTGATATCGCTGTCTTGAGAATAGAATAAACAAACATTACCTTTGATCCTCGTATCTTGAGGATGAGCAAATGTGTACGCGTCAATCGCAGCACCACCAGCACTCTGACCGAATAAAACGATACGTTCAGGATCGCCTCCGAATGCAGCGATATTATCGTGAACCCATTGGACAGCCGCATCCAGGTCAAGAAGTCCAAAGTTCTGGGGCTGAGTTGTACTAACAAGTTGAGGAGCGTTCGGGAAGCCAAAAATGTTGAGGCGGTAATTAAAGGTGACCACGAGGATATCGTCGTTGTCTCGTACGATGTTCTGTCCGTTGTATGTAGGAATATTGCTCTTCACAAACCGCGACTGAGACGAAATACTACCTGAAGGAAATGAGATCTTACTGTGCCGAATTGGAAACCTCCACCGTAGACCCAAAACAATACAGCTGCATTTTGCTTCCTGGCGATACTTGGAGTCCATATATTGAGTGTAAGACAGTTCTCTGATTCCGGAACAAAGATGGTGGAATTGTCAAGGCCAGCGAGCTGCAAGAACTCGACTGAACTGGGATTCAAGGCTTGAAGGCACGAGTCACTGAAGTTGGTGGCGCTAAAAGGCGCTGAACGGATAGAAGGTAGTGTTGGTGCTTCCCAACGCTGAGCGGTGGCATACGGAATGCCGAGAAATTGTCGTACACTGGGATTTAATAAGGTGCCGACCACAGGACCCTGAGGTGTCGACACCTGCAAACCGGCCTGTTGAGCAAAGACACTTGATGCGAAAATGATTATTGAGAGATAGAGCCTGAGGAGCATCGTGATGAACAAAAGCATATCTGTCAGAACAGTAGACCCATTATAAGTAGAAGCCGCTGAACTGTGAGATGTTTTGACCGGGTGCAAATGTCTGATCACGAGGAAATGGCACTCTACCAAGGAGCTATGAGAACTTTTGCAGCTGTCAACGACATTTGTCAGTCTGGCTCTCACCTATTTTAAACTAGAAGTTCAGTTTCATTTGGAGTGTGAAGACACACGCAAACCATTAAGTAGACCTACGGCTTCGATTCTGCCACTCTCCTCGCGTCTTTGTCAAATCACAATGTCCAAGCTACTATACATTCGTGTTTCCCATAGTGACTAATAAGCGCAACTTATTATACACAGGTTCGTCGTCGTGGAATACCTTCAAATAAGCTGATCCCACTGTCATGGTCTGAAGAACTATTCATGTCGTCACTGGAAATGCTGCCGTATAACACCCGTCAAAGTCTGGGCTTGACATCCACAATATGATTAATCTCGTTTCGTATGACTGAAGACACTTACTCGAAGTGCTGTTGCCACGAGACGTAACGGAACTAAAAGCAGTGTGAACCTATGGGTTCCACGAATAAAAACCTGCTGGACAATTAACCATAGGTTGTAGAAAGTATGCCGACTCAGTAAAAACAGGCGATAAGCCATCTCTATTAGTGTCTGCGTCAGAGGTCAAAATTTCCACAAATTCCAGAGGACAAAAAGTATCGATCTACTTATATATGCATGCGCAAATAGATCCAAACCTTGCGATTAGATAGAGAAAAGTTAATTTGAGAAATCGTAGATTGTAATCTTCTGACTCCCCCTCTCTTGCTGGTAAATCGTCATCGATGGCTACGATACATGTCGATGAAACAGCTGGCTCGGACACCGTCGGCAAAGGAACCGTAGAACAGCCTTATCAAACCCTTGGGTTCGCTGTTTTCAGCTCAAGTGGAACGGATACGTTTCTGACGCGTAAAGACCCCAATGGGACATATGAGGAACCAACTCAATCTTCGTTGAAGAAGGCGAAGAAGACCGCAGAAGGCATTGAGAAAAAGAAGAAGAAACAGGAAGAGCTTGCTGCACGTGAGGCAAAAGAACAGGGCGAGGCCAAAGAGAAAAGGGAGAAGATGTTGGAGGAAAGCAAGAAAGTTGTGCTGATTGAAGACTCTACCCTCCCTGAGGCGGTGAAGGTATGCACCTATTGTAATCGATCTCAAATGCCATTATCATCTACCGAATAAATCTCTAGCGCAAGATTAACCGCTTAGCTGACCTGCGAACAAAACGAGTTCGTGTTTCCGGCTGGGTTCATCGTCTACGTGATCAAAAGGGTATCATCTTCCTGGTTGTTCGAGATGGCACAGGCTACCTCCAAGCAGTACTATCTGGCAATGTTGTATGTGATATCCCGCCTTGTAGTCCCAGATAAATTGATTTTTGATCGGATGCAAGGCCGCCACATATGAAGCATTGACTCTTACCTTGGAATCCACCGTTGAGGTCGTTGGCACTCTTCAGGCGGTTCCCGAAGGAAAGCAGGCTCCTGGCGGTCATGAGCTTGTCGTTGACTATTGGAAAGTCCTTGGGGCTGCTCCTGGTGCGGAGGACGCGTTTACTAACAGATTAAATGAGGTTGGAACTTCTAGATACATATTTTAATGTCTATGTTTGCTCACTTAATATTTCAGAAATCAGATCCATCTATTCAGGCTGACCTTCGACATCTGGTACTGCGAGGTGAAACCGCTTCTAGTGTCCTTCGCCTCCGCTCGCATCTCCTTAGTGCCTTCCGCGAATCATACGCACGTTACAACCTAACCGAGGTGACTCCTCCATGTTTAGTGCAAACTCAGGTCGAGGGTGGTGCTACACTGTTCAAGTTGGATTACTATGGACAACCCGCCTATCTCACGCAGAGTTCCCAACTTTATCTGGAAACAGTTCTTCCCAGTCTTGGTGATGTCTTCTGTGTACAAGAAAGCTTCAGAGCAGAGAACAGGTCCGCTCATTTGACATTTTTATTTGGTAAGACTAATCGCCTTCCAGCCACACAAGACGTCATTTGAGTGAATTCACTCACCTTGAAGCTGAACTTGCTTTCCTGACATTTCATGAGCTTATGGACCACATTGAAAACATCGTATGTATCTTTTCTACTCAGTCGATCTCTGGTTGACATCGTTTTGACAAAGATCTGTACCACTGTTGATATCCTCCTTGGTAATCCCGACTCGGCTGCCCTTATCAAACAACTCAACCCCAAATTCGAGGCCCCTGCACGTCCCTTCATGAAGATATCATACGTCGAGGCAATAGCGTGGCTCAATGAGCACGATATTCAAAGACCCGAGGAAGATGCGGAGGGTAACGTCATCAAAGACGAGCAGGGCCAAGTCAAGATGGGACCCCACAAAGTCGGAGATGATATTGCCGAAGCAGCCGAGAGGCAGATGACTGATATCATTGGCAAACCTGTTTTCTTGCATGGCTTCCCGGCCGAGCTCAAATCGTTCTACATGAAGAAGGTCCCTGGAACAGGATACACTGAAAGTTGCGATCTCTTGATGCCTAACGTTGGCGAAATTGTCGGTGCGTATCGTTTGAAGTGTATTTTTTGTTCGCTGTAGTGATCCTGTAAATGTTCACGAGTCTAGGAGGATCAATGAGGATAGCCGATCTAGCTGAACTCTCCGCGGCCTATGTTCGTGAAGGAATTGATCCTGAACCTTACTATTGGTTCACAGATCAGCGCAAGTATGGCACTTGTGAACACGGGGGCTATGGTCTGGGAGTAGAGGTTAAACTCTTTATTCGCCATTGTAGCACTCTCTGACGCTCCAATCATAGCGATTCCTTGCCTGGCTTGCGGATAGGTTTACTGTCAGGGATTGTTCTTTGTATCCTCGGTACGATCATAGTGTTGCTTCATTTTTTGCTGCTGATTTAGAGTTTTCAGTTGGCCTGGTCGTGCTACACCTTGATTCACCGTATATACCTTTGGCATGATGTAGAACTTATTAGGAAGTATCCAATGTTTTTTATTGAGTCTTATTCTTAGTGACCGGTAATGGTACGTCATTGTCAATTTCCCTTTACTTGGTATGTCTCTGTAGAGGGAACGGCCAGTGGTCGATTCAAAGACGGGAATATTTATTCCAAAGCGCATCCATACACATCTTTCGCGATCTCTCTCCAGGTATCCCTATTGATCGCAAATTCTTCTGCATACTCAACTTCAAGATGATGAAGTCGTTTACCGACGATGATCAGACTATGCAATGGCTCTCCATATGCTTCTTTCGGATGTTCCACGAGCTCCTTCAGGCTCCCAGCAACAATTCGTTGGTTTTCGTCACCTCCACCAACCCGTGAAAGACCAATAGCTAGAGTTTTCTCGGGGTCAAGAATACCTGTTTTTCGGAGCGATTCTATTTCGATCAGTTGACTGACGGCGAGAGGGATTGACATGTAACGGGGAGGCTCGTAAATCTTCCTGCCTCTGCAATAATATATCAATCAGATCAGAAAAAAGAATCCGTTTTGGATAGCGGGCATACCGAGCAAGATTTTCTTCGCTCTGTTCCTTGACCTTGATGTCCAATAGAACTAGAGTGTGCAGGCCTAGATCAGCGTTCTCCTTAATGCGATCGTAGAAACTGTCCGGCTTCCACGTTTCAGTAAAGAAGACAAGAGAGACAGTTTGACCGAAATTGTAAAGTTGTAGACCAGATGCACCGACCGCGTTCATGATGGACGCGTTGTGAATAACCCGCGTGGGTATCTTTAATGCTCGAGCGCGCAGAACGATATCCGTGTGTGTCGTTGCGCTGGTGAGCAGTTTCGTTTTGCCTTTCTCTACACAAATCAAACAAGCTCTCACCCGAATGGATCTCCAACGACAAGCAAGCAGACATCTTCTTTATCTGCATTGTGCAAAATTTCATCGCTTTGAGTTTCGACAGTGTCTCGATCAGCTAATATCAGTTCTTTATCATAGAAAGCTTCCTTCCGAAGGAGTTTGAGATGATTATTGTGGATTTGGATGAGAGTCAACAGACCAGCCGATCCTTTTGAACCATGAGTATGCTTGTGTATGCCTCAAGATAGACTCGGGAGCATTTTTTGATGGCCTATATGAGGTCAGTCAATTAATTCGAAGGACATGCTGCATATCCGCACCTCTAATCCTCGAATAGTAACATCCTTCTCGTCGGAAAGTCCTAAACCGATGACATAGAACATGATAGAGTTGTGAATGAACTAGCTCGATAAGATAAGATCAAACCGAATTCAATTGTTATGATCATTCTTTCTTACGGCATTTTCGGCCATCCACATTGCGTGATTAAAATGCCCTGCAGGTGGTGTTCAGCCTTGGCCAGGAACTCAGCTTTTGTGCTGTTCCATAAAGCTTCCAGTGTCCCCAGCGTTTGATGTTCGTAATCCCTGACTCCGAATCGTCTCGTGTAAACTTTACATTTGGGGTACCCTTGGCATCACCGGACCTGCCCATCGACATTATCCTGCCAATTCTCGCGCAATTGGTCGACAGAACTGACTGGTATACTTGTTGTCTCGTCAGCAAGACCCTCAACAGGATCACGACTCCATTGTTGTATCAAAACCTGGATTCCAGGATTGCTTTAGAGGTACTGTTAGTTCCCTTCGATTCAACATATATGACACCATTCAACTTTTGCTTCATGCATTTTCTTGGCGCGTTGAATCATACATGTTTACGCTATCTTTCTAGACTATCCTTCATCCTTCATCAACGATCCTGCAACGCCCGGAACTTGCTCAATATGTGCGACATGTGACTGAAACTGGCAAGTTCCATTCAGATTTGAGCCATTGGAAGATAAACACGCCTCCCAAGGCTATTGAACTGAACATCCGATTTGATAGGTACTGTTCATAGAGGTCTCTTACGCGATCAGGGGAATATAACCGAGAATACTCTGAAAGCTCTCGCGTTATGTGTGAACCTCGAATCTATGACATGGGTTGACGACAGCGCATTGACGGACTTCACCTTTCTCTCCTTCCTTGCCGTCATCCGCACGCATCCTCTTCGTGAATTGTCGATCCGTACACATGGTGACCTAGGGAATGAGGTATGGTCTGAACTGATAACTCTAAGGGGCCTGTGTAAGATTTCCATTTGGTGCATGGACGGACCACCTCGCGTTCTGCAAGGATGGTCTGAGTCACTTGGGGGGACACTAACTCATCTTGAATTGGGTGTCAGTCCTTATTCCTATCCACATTACTGTTGTACATGTGATTGCTCACTGGACCAGCGCTGTACAGGTGTACCACCAACAATACTTATTTCAGTGCTTTCTCAGCTTCCAGAGCTGAGGGACCTTCGCTTGAAGGGTGCGCCTGCACACGCAATTCCCACTATCCTCAGCTACCTCGTCCATCTGCGCTTCTTGGACACAGAATATCCCGGTTCGTATGCCAGTCGCCCACCAGGTGCATGTAACATCCCACCTTCCAACTTTCCGATTCTCCGCGAGCTGACAGTGCGGACGAGTGCAATGAATGCATTTGGTCCACAAGCACTCTGGGGATGGATTCTTAGCATCATTCCCAATCCAGGACTCGAAAGCCTTGATCAACGGGCTTTCACGTTTGTTTCTGGTTATACTGAAGTCCCTCGAATATTTATTTTGGATCTGGCTCGGATACATGGATCGACACTCAAACATTTCAGCGTTGGAGAAGCTCAGCTGATGTTAGGTGATATTGCCTGTCTTTGCACCAAGTTCCCTCACCTGGAAACTCTTGTCTGCGCTACGGCAAGCCTTGATATTGTGAGCGCCTTTTCAACTACTGACCGAATCTGATTTTCCGCCCAGGAATCGATCATAGAGTCCATTGCAGCAGCGAAGAATCTGCGAACATTGAGTCTACATGTGCAATGGATACCGTCGGGCCGTAAGGATGCACAGCAGTTTACACTTCAACATGCGCGAGATCTTATGCTTCGGACCGAAGACTCTAAATTACGAGAAATAGCCATCGGTACAACAATCTATAGGGTGAGTGAGCCGGCGAAGAACCAGATGACTCACTAATGCTATTTTTGAAGGGGAAGTGGGTTCTTAAAGAGCCGAAAGAAGATGGTCAGGAAGGCGAAGTCGAGTTCCAAGTTCTGGCCGACGCCGCCATAGCCAGATGGCAGATTTAGGGCTTCTCGTGCTGAAGATGCCTGTACAAGTAGTCGCGCTTCCTAAATAGAGTGAACCGAGAAGCTGGGAGGACGACCAATTTGATTGAATTACATTAGTACTGTACTATGTAGTCTTGCATCGACTCCTACGTCTTTCCATAATGCACTCCATTAACACTAGCAATACAAGCTCACACCATCATAGCATAAACAACAACACGAAAAGCTGTCACACGCCGCGCCCACGTCCTCTACCTCCACGCGGGGGACCGCCACGACCACCGCGGCCTCCTGAAAGAAAAGTTGTCAATCCCTTTCCAGATGTTAAAAGTGGATAATAGATAGCTACCTCTTGCAGGGGCACCTCGTCCTACCGAAAAGCGTATCATGAGTAACAATCCAGGATAAAAATTCCGCTAGCATACCACCACGACCTCCACTAACATGTGCACCGCGTGCACTCCGTCCAGCATCCCTCGCCCGATTTTGCTCTTCCTTCACAGCATCCAATAGGGTATCTGGTACACGCAAGTACTTTATCTAGAGTCGATTCGCGCAACGATCAGCAGAAGGCTAAAGAGACGGACAATAAGGCCTGGATCCAGAAACGCACTGTGCTTCCCCGAATATAACATTCTTTGAGCTTCCAAAATCTCTCGCCATCCGCAGTAGTCTGATACACCTCTCGTAACGTGATGTTCATGAAGTTGTCGCAGTTTACTAGATGTCCATTGAAGGTCTCGCCGTTTTTTAGCTCGACCAACTGGATATATAGGTGATCAGTCGTGGTTGCAATGTGGAAGGACCGCGGGACTAGACTGACCATGGGTTTGTTCTGGGCGGCATTGAGGAGGGATAAGGGAAGCTGCGACCCAGAGAATTAGGGTGTCATGGATACGAGACGAATGTACTCACCATGGTCGTTAATGTTGAATTGGCTGGACCGCCGCGGTGACTTGCAACGCGTTTTGTGGCTGTGACGTCTTCCTTTCCAATACCCAGACGTCCCACTCAATTCTAATTGATCATCTGCCCGTGTGCTCGCGCACACCAATGTTTCTGCTCATTATCATAGTTGGAAGGTGCAATGCTCTTTCGCGGGTTCCTGTTCCACTGCTAGGTCAGGTACCAAGGGCGGACCTCTGACCAAACGCTTTCTCAAACATTCCCATGCATGGATAAACCCCCTGTACCTCTGCAGCAGGTATGCCTGGATCTGACCTGGACGCACGACACGCAAGATGTCTTATGACCTTGCAGAGTCACTCTCACCATAAATTGAAATCGATTGTACCTATGTGTACGGCAGCGTGCCTCTTTTGCACTCAATTTCATCCCAAACTGTGCATCCGTCTCGTTTTCTAGCAAGCATTTCAATGTACTCGATCATATACTCATTGCGCGAGGTTTACTTGTGGCATAGCATACAGATTGGGCAGGCCCTGTACACCATGGACCCTTTCATCTCCCAGTCTTTGTCCCTTTGTACATACGAACTTCGCGGAGATGTTGTGTAACCCACTCCACCTTGTGTCCCTTGGGCCTTGATCCTTGTGTTCATCTGCCCCTATTGCATCAACCACTGACATTTCGAGTGCGTCTCGTGCGTGCTTGCTGCAAAAAATGTGCAGCTGCTTCAAATAGTATGCCCTTATCTTCGGTGGGCCTGAACCGAGATTATTTCAGGTATGTGCAGTACCTGTGGTTCATCAACCGAGATTGCGTCTATGGCCCGTGGGCCAGGCCTGTCAGGACCGAGGCAAGAAGAGATTTTCCGTTGGTATTGAAATAATGTACTCACGATAACGGCGATTTTTCTTGTCCTCCTGTCCACGGAGATCATGGGTCGGTGTCTTTTGACTGTCGCTTCATCTCGGGGCCTGAAGTAGACATGCTGTGATGTCACACACCCTCACACACTGTCATATCATTTGTATCTGTATGACGGTGATCAGAAATCGTTCTTATATCTCCTTTGACACAAACTATTTTTCGTTCCTTTCAAATTTGAGTGAGACCGTAGGTGATTATATCACTCGTATATAATTATATTCTGCCAACTTATCGCCGTCTGTCAGGACAAGGTACTAAGGTTTAAAAATTCTCCTTTCAATTACAGATTGTCACATTGTTAAATTGATCATGATAGAAACGGAAGGCATGTGAATACAGTCTTTTTCTGTGCAAGGGGCACATATGTCAATGTTCGGCTCCTCTGGCGTCTGGAACAACTATGGACCGGAAATCTTACACGCTCAATGATTAATGAGACTTTGGTAGAGGTCTCTTCGTAAGTTAATCGTCTCCCGGTTTCCGGTGAACTCACGGGTGGACACGGCGACATTGTTTGCTTTCATCGCTGTCAGTCGTGTCGACCCTGTCAGAAAGGTCCTCGAATTTTTCCTTATTTATCATGCGTGCACGACAGGCGGAAGCCACTGTTGCATGGCAGTGTCAAGTGGTACATTCTTGTTTGTTGGTTCCTTCGAAAACTTGAGCCCTCCAGCTGCCATAAATAACTTGTATATGTGGTTTCCTAGACTTGGTATTTGTCAGAGCCGCTGATATCGATATGAATCACTCAAGGACGACTCCATATGCTGAGCTATGGAGCCGGCAGGCTGGCGCGGCCGTGTGAAAGGGTAGTTTGCGCTGAAGGTTGTTTGACAGGAGCCGGAAACAGGAGGAAACAGGGTGACAATGACGATCAATTCTCTCGCTCTCCGGGCTGAGCTCATTTTGTGGACGCCTTCAATGATCGAATTAGAGTGTGGTTTGATGTAGCAACATAGCTCAAATAGGCGAATGCAATGCTGGACAACATTTGTTCTTTTGGTTGCCACTGATTAAAAATCTTTGAACCTGTGTAATTGATATGGCCCAGCCATGTTGAGCTGTGAAGACGGAAAAACCCTGATTTGTTATTGAAATTGAGATGGCTGTAGTGATCGATTATGGAGAGACATAGCTTCACCACCTTCGAAGGACCAGGAACATGAAAGGTACAAAAGTGATCTATGAAGGTGAGTGAGTGGCCTCAGTCTGAGCAATGTTCCACGTTCCTGTGGTGGTGGTGCCAATGTCAACGTGTCGGCGATTTGCATGAGAGATAAAACATCGGATTAAACATTCTAGGAGTTTGAAAGAGTGAAAGGAGACTCAAGAAGAGGGTCGGGACGAGGGATGAAAAGGAACAGATGAGAAAGGAAATGCCATTCGTGGTCAGGCACTGTTGATGTGCCTGAGCTGTAAATGATACCTTGGATGAATTCCCAGCTCCCCTGCCCTCCCAACTCCTGCGACACCACCACCGACGACGAGCACATCTCCCCCACCGTCGTCTCCGCCCGCTAGCAGCTCCAGGCTCTGTGTTCCGTTTTCTCCGACACCCATGGCCTGGCGACACACCTCGGCCGCTGGCTCTTCTGGTCCGTATACATCAGGTGGCCGACCCAACACCGCAACTGGCAGAGGCACATACTACGAGCACCATGGCCCGCAGTATACATACCGTGACTATGACTTGGAGGAGGAAGAGGAAGAGAGTGAGGACGAGGACGTGTTTGCATTCCTGCCCCCTTCAACGGCCGAACAGCAGCAGCATCAACAGCATCAACAGCATCTGCAGCACAGTTATACTGAGGAGTATGGAGCAGCCAGTCCTGCTGGTCAAGTGTTCTCCAAGTCACCGGCTTCGCCGCACATAGCGTTTCCCGCTCCGACATTCGACCCCTACTCTCGCTTTCCCGCAGACTCGGGTGTCGGCCCATCCACGCCCCAATTCCAATATTCCCAACCTCCACCGGAAACACCTCCATCAACAGAATCAAACAATCACAACTTCCCCGCCGACCACTACCGTCTTCGCACAATAAACAGACCCACTACTGCCATATCAGCCCAACGCCCTGCGACCTCAGAGTCCCGCGAGGTCCGGGTGTCCCTACCTGCAGGCGATCACGCCAGTGCCACCGGCAGTGAGAAGGACGTGGACGTGGACATGGAGGCAGCCACCTCGAGGCGCAGACATCCGAAGAGGCATGGATCTTCTGATTCATTGAGTCTAGGTCGCAGTTTGGTGGACGATGATGAGACGAGCAGAGACGGATCGATAAAGTGAGTCCTACCCAAGTTCTCTCCTTCTCCACTGTGAATCGCTACTGTATTTGCGGTGTGGACGCCTTGTTGCTCTTTTTTTGGCAGCTCCTTGCTTCTTTTTTTCATCCTCGCGACGACAGCTTTACGTCCGCCGAACCTCTGTACTTCTGCGTGTTCAAGTGATCCACACACGCTTGCATGTCCTCTCATATGTAGTCTTTTTCTTTTTATCTGGCTTTCCTCGCCCGTTTATTTTCTCTTTCTATGCCATCTCCACCACCCCGTCGTGCACTAACTTACCCCCCGTCCTTATCTAGAATGGAATTCGATTTTGACGCCATAGACGACGAAGACAGTCCGTTCCCAGAAGTTCGCGCCTCCGTCTCAAATATCGATGATCCCGACATGCCGGCTTTGACAATGCGGATGTGGTTTGTTGGGTTAATCCTCTGTATGATAAGCAGGTTTGTCATTTCTCGTCTTGAAAGGTCTTTGCTTATTATGAGCGTCGAAGTGGACTCAACGTCTTCTTCAATTTCCGTTCGCCAGCACCAACAGTCGTTCCCTTAGCTCTTCTCCTGATTTCATACCCTTTTGGCAAATTTCTTGCCTTCACTCTGCCTATAACTACCTATCGGATTCCCATACCTCACCTTCCTTCCTCCATCGTGCCGATACCCAACGCAAACACCTCGCAGGTCGCTCTATTTTTTATCAACCTCATTCGGCCCCTGACATACCCACGTTCTTTCGAGTTCTCTTTGAACCCCGGTCCATGGAATATCAAAGAGCATGTACTGGTATTCATCATGGCCAACGTCGCCGTTGGAAACCCCTACGCACTCAATGCTGTCGTTGTCTCGGAGCTATACTATGACCTGGAATTTGGCTATTGGTTTTCTCTCGTCCTAGTCCTAGCGACCCAGCTCACGGGTTTTGGCTTGGCCGGTCTAACACGTCGTTTCTTGGTCTGGCCAGCGAGCATGGTGTGGCCGCAAAACTTGGTTGCTTGCACCCTTTTGAATACTCTGCACGCTGAGGACGAAGACGATGGCGTTGGCTTTGGCTTCGGTTTCCGGTCCAAGTCTGGCAAGGGCATGTCGCGTTATCGGTTCTTTATGATCGTAACGATTGGGAGCTTTTTCTTCTTTTTCTTGCCTGGTAAGCGAACGTGTTTTTCCCTATCATTCTCGGAACTCTGACATTGATCGTCTAGGTTTCTTGTTCGAGGCACTCTCTGTGTTCTCGTTTATCTGTTGGGCTGCACCAAACAATGTCCCTGTTAACCAGATCTTTGGTGTTTATTCCGGCCTGGGTATGAGTGTGCTGACCTTCGATTGGACCCAAATAAGCTGGATCGGCAGTCCATTGATGGGTATGTACTCTCCTGAACCGTCGGTAACTCCGTCGTGTTGATTCTCCCGCAGTTCCGTGGTGGGCTCAGGTCCACATCTTCCTCGGCTTCGTCCTATTCTTTTGGATATTGACTCCCGCATTGTATTACTCCAACGTCGGTGCCGTTTCCCAGATAAAGTTATTGATCGATCTAATTCCTTTCCGTCATTAGTCGTGGTCTCTCGCATACTTTCCGATATCGGCAAACGAACCTTATGACCGCAACGGCAATGTTTACAACATCACGCGCGTTTTGACCAAGCAAGACCGCTTCGATCTTGATGCATACAACGCGTATTCTCCCTTGTATCTTCCCGCTACATATGCGATGACATACTTGCTTGCATTTGCATTGAGCACATGTGTTATTGTTCACACTCTGCTCTACCACGGCCGCAGTCTGCTGAATGGCATTAAAAAAATGAAGGTCGAGAGTGATGATATCCATGCCAAGCTCATGAGGAATTACCCAGAGGTTCCGGAATGGTGGTATCTAAGCGCCTTCGCGGTGTTCTTTGGTTTGGCCGTGGTTGCTGTAGAGGTAAGGGCTTCATAGAACTAACTTTGACGCAACGTGCTCATGTTTGTGTAAGGTGTGGAGCACGAACGTACCTGTTTGGGCGTTATTACTCTCGCTGCTTCTACCAATCATATACATCCTTCCTTCTGGGTTCATCTACGCGATGACGGGCCAGGGTGTTCGTCTCCCTTTTCAAAATATTCGGGAAAATGTTGTTGATTTAGATATGCAGATTACGCTCAATATTCTTGCTCAAATTATCCCCGGAACACTGTTACCCGGCAATCCTATGGCCAATATGGTATAAACTATGGCTCGTGATATATCTTTATTTCTGACGTTTTTGTTTCATAGGTATTCAAGGCGTATTCAGTACAGACATTGGCGGAAGCCACTTCTTTTATACAGGATTTGAAGTTGGGTCACTACATTAAGGTTCCGCCGCGCGCGACATTTTTGGGTATGAATTATCGCTGTCATGTTTCTATCAATCCTGACCTCCGTCTCAGTACAACTGGTTGCGACTACACTGGCAGCATTCGTACAAGTTGGCGTCAAGACCTGGATTTTTGCCAATGTGTCGGACATCTGCGACCCGTTACAAAAGAGTCAGCTTACATGCCCCCATAACCAAGTATTCTTCACTGCCTCCGCTGTATGGTACGTAACAACAAGCCCAAGCGTTTTATTTCGCTCATGTGTATGTACAGGGGTCTCATTGGGCCTAGTCGACAATTCGGGCCTAAGTCAATATACCATCCACATCTCTACGCCATGGTCATCGGAGTCTTCCTGCCTATTCCTTTCTGGTTCTGGCAACGGCGGTATCCTGATACCTGGTTCAAATATATCAGTACCCCGGTCATTCTGAACGGAGTTTCCGCGATACCGCCCGCGACTGGCATCAACTATTCGTCTTGGTTCGCAGTAGGATTTATTTTCCAATATCTCATTCGGAAGAGAAATTTTGCATGGTGGAGCAAATTTAACTATGTACTAAGCGCTGCTTTAGACAGTGGTATGTCTCTAACTCATGTACTTCAATGATCGTTCGTGCTCATCTTGATATGACAAGGTACTGTGATCTCTTTGATATTTATTTTCTTCAGCCTGCAGGTATGTTCTTTCCCGGGTTGGCTTCTTCAGGATATTGAGTACTTTTCTAGTTCCCCAGGCATGGCACTATTACCGTGGATTGGTGGGGCAATTGGGTTCACCAACGAAGTATGTCTTTGTCTCTATGAACTTGCAAGGTTATTTACAGTCATGATAAAGCGGCTGATTGGCTACGAACACCATACCTAAAAATCCCGGAAGGAGGAATTCCACAGTCTTGATGAATGTACATTCATAACTCCTTGCATCCACATGCCGCCCGCCTTTTCCCGCCCAACCAAAACTGCTCTGCGAAATTTGGAATAGAATTTCCTTTCCCGTCATTCTTTTTCAATTTTCCGTCATTCATGTCCTTTCCTCCTTTGCATCCTCCGCATCATCGTCATTATATATGGGAAGATATATCGCTTCTCTATCGCTCTAACATCCTCCATCTTTCACAGATTTTGTCCACTCTTAGAATACTGCACGCCTCTAGTTCCCTTTCCGTGTCCTTTCTTCATACAGGCTATTTGTCGTGGAATGGCTCGAAAGATATTTTAAGTACGTAGGTAGAAGCTAGTCAGAAGAAATTTGAAATTTGAAATGTAAAGTACTCAAGTTATATGTCTAGTCGGACCAAGAGAAGTTGGATATAAATGTTGTCGGTGACGTAACACGTGCTCGAGATGCATAACTTGTCCCATCCTCGGGGTCCTCGACCACTTTGATTCTCAATTGTCCCGAAAACCAGTAATCCCCGTCGAGCGCGGCGTTCATCATGCTGTCCCGTTTCGCAAGAGCTTTTCTTCTAATAACCATTCTTCTAGTGCGTCTCTGCACCACCCGCAGGGTACTCCAACTAATTGAGTGGATTGAATCAGTTTCTATTGACCATGATAGCGTTCATTCAGACGAATCCTATGTCATATGCCTATCCATGGACAGGCAATGTGTTCGGAGAAGGAGGCGTGGAGAAATCTTTGCCTCGACCATCAGATAATAATTCGCCCAACCCGCCAGCCAACTTTCATGGCAGCGTGATCATGCCGAAACTAGCTAACGAAACAGCAAAGTGCGCATCATCTTAGCTTAGTTGGTTTATCAGACATTAACGCAAACTAGAGCAGCCCTTGGTCGAGCAGCGTGGAAGTTGATGTAGGTTTATCGGGCTCTCATCTTTTGCCGTCTGATATCGCGCCTTTACAGGCATACTATGACGCTTCGATTTCCTGAAGTATACGCGCTTATCCTTTATTTGTGGCAAATGAAATGACGACATTGCTTAGCACCCAACACCCGACGAGAGAAGTGCGCTCAGTTCATATTTCCACCTCACCTCGCGACTGTATCCCTGTGGTGAATGTGCCGAAGAGTTTCAGATGCTTCTGAAGAAATTACCCCCGCAAGTAATCCATCTGTCTTGATTCATGTTGTGTTGCTCTAGTCTCATTTACGTTAGACAGCTTCTCGTCGTTCAGCATCCCTCTGGTAAACCTCTTCAATGATTGACCATTCGGCATAGTAATTCGTTGTCTGCAGGTTATGCACCGTACACAACGAGGTTAATAAAAGATTGAATAAGCCGATTTTTGATTGTGCTCATCTGGATGATGAATACGATTGTGGATGTGGAGACCAAACGCCACCCTCTTCACCTTCGGATCCTATGGATTTGGAGATTGACCCTAGCAAGGATGACCTTACGGGTGCTGATATGATCAAAGGCGGAAGATAGTGCTAGTATGTCTATGAATGTGCAGACTAACAGTTATCTAATGTCGACATAGTAACTTCCAGTGTTTACGGGTTCTAGCTCCAATTGCATACCTCAAGTTTCACTGCCGCCGTTATTCTCGTTGGGAAAGTCATTGATCTGTAATTCGGTGGTTGGCATTCTCATCTAAACAGACCTCTTTCCGGGGTATTTGATGACGAGGGAAATGGAGGGAATTAACTGTTCATACCTGCGCGTTCTAGATGGCATCATTCCAGGGATATGCTAGAAATCAGTTATCACCAGGTCGGAAGAACGAAAAAGGGTCTTCGAGTGACCTGAAGTTACAGCGAGTCGAGGAGTTTCGAAACGGGTGTGAGCTAGATCCTGGTCGCTTTCAAAATACATAACCCCAGCGTGAGGTCACAGTGAGGCCCTTCACACGTAAGTCTTCGCACGAGAGAAAACGGGGGTAAGCTCTGCAATTGGGAAGAACTGCCAGCTACTGTACACAACGTGATTGTTGCCTACACGACATATCATGGAAGTCCCCAGCGAACAGGTACTCAGGAGGAAGTGGTCAACCAGAATATTGAGTTGGCAGGGAAACTCAAGTGGTTCGAATGGCTGGTTTTAAGGGTCTGACTACAGAGCAGCGGCAGTTGAACTCATGGAATTTGTACATGAAAACAACCATCTTCTACAGGTAATTTACCATCTCAATATCATGTTCCAACGGAATAAGCACTCCACCTTCAACTCCCTCTGGCCGCCTCACCATCTCAGTATTCACGTCATAGGGATATCTGGCAATTCCAGCTGCACCAGCCCAATCAAAGTCAATCAAAAATACCATCACATCAGCAGATTGAAGAGACCCGGGATCGACAAGAACATTGATATCTCTAACGTCGCCGTGAACGAAGCCTCCTTCGTGTAATTCCTGGACAATACCGCGAACCTTGTTTCGTATCTTGTCCCGCTTCTCTTTCGACATGACCTCTCTCCCTTGAAGATCGAAGAGAGTTGGGTAATCTAACTTGTCCATCACAATCGCGGTCCAATCTGTCGAGATGGAAACTTTTGCTCGTATTCTTGGTGCGAAATTAAGTTTGGCAAGATGATCATGCGCATCGGACGAGTACTGGTTTGTAAACTTGACAATACATTCTCGTGCTTCATAGTGAGAATCATTGACAGTGGCAGAGAAGACCAACTTTTCTTGAAGCTGTCGGTCATACGTGAAGTTGACTGTTTGACCATTCTCAATATATGATGATAAGAATGGGAATAGGCGACGATTGCTCCCCAGATACTACCGTAAAAACCGATTTGCGACCCTGTGTATCCTATGAGCAGAGAAGGACTAGAAAGAAGCGTAAACTTACCTATGTTGACCATCAGTATACACGGAAAACAAGTATTGAATTCATAGTAGCGTTTCATTACGTGGAGTAGGGAGTGGGCACAAGACAGGATTGCCTGGTTCATTGCATCTCCGTTTTTGTTTTCACGTTCAAGAATAAGAGCCGGCATAGTGAATGCTGTCAAGTTTCCGTCCGTTAGGTATTCAGTGTCACAGATCAACTCTGGGTGAAGAACAAGACCCAGGTGTTCCTACAAAACTTCCGCTATACCGTATTGTCTATATTGTCTCTCCTGTTCTGTAACATACCATTCACAGACACATTCAGAAAGAGCAAAAGACATTTCAGAGCCTTGATTGATGGAGGTCTTTTGCATCTATCCTTGAAGCTTCCAAAAGCAGCGTGGTACAAGGTAAGAGGAATCGCTTCGTGCTCATATGGCCGGTTGAGGGTAATGGGTTGCCCTGGTCCTACAATCTCTCTGAATAGTGGAGCGTTAGCCACATTCGACGGCGTTCCTTTGTGTATCTTGTTTCGTAGACGCGCTACAGCCTCGGCCTCATCCTCTTCTCCATCACGCTGACATTTACGTCTAAGTTCCAGGCCCTGGGGTAGGTCCACCACAAGATGGACCACGCGACGTGGTTGCGGGGGGGATGGCCAATATCTAAAGAGAGGCTGATCTTCTTGTAATTTTGTAGCTTGATCGCCATAGTCTTCGATCGAAGACCCATTCTAGGATAAATCAAGGCCATGAAGAACACCTACAGAAGATTAGAAGATTTTTGTCTTACCTGTTACACAATGTCTGAATCGACACCAGCATCACCTCCTAGCTTATAGAGAGTGAGTTGGCTCGCATCGAGGTAGTTCAGCCTATTTGGTTACTTCACTTTGACAGCTTTTTTCAGATCGTCAACTGTATCGGAAACATGTATTTTCACGATGAATATATTTGTTTCACCAATAGACGAAGCAAAAATGACATGGATGTAACCTGATCAGGGAGGGTGGGTTTGGATCCCCGACTCCCTTAAGTGAGAAAACAGGGATATAGGGGTTTGATATATATAACCACTCGTTGTATAGATAGTCTCACTTAGTGCCATGACCGAATTATCCTGGAAGTCCGAAATGATTCTCTTCCAACTCCACAGCTCCGTTGTTAAGAAACTATTCCTCTGAGTTCTGGCCCTCTTTCTTCGCTTCAGCTTGACTCAGGGCCTTGTCTTTCATCTCAAAGAGAATGTACCCAGATAGAATCAAGTCAAGTCGCAGACGTGTCGACAGCCTTTCTCAGACAAAGTTTCCCCAAGTTTTTGCTTTTGTCCATCTAGACTTTGTGCGAGCTCGAAAAAAAAAGTTTTTCGTACGGTGAAATCTGTAGTTGCATGCCAATGGTCTCAATACAGTAGACATCCATTGGAAAGGATCGTAGAGTGGCGCATAGGTAGATAAATATTCCAGGAATACGACACATTGTGTTCAGCAAACTAACCCTGGAGCCTGGATACCTTGAAGTTTAATCGAAGCAAAGGTCTGAGTACAATGTCAAAACAGGAATCACTGAAGGTAAATAATAATGAACGATAACGATGGATAGACAAGAAAGCGCGAGAAAGGCGAATGATAGCATACGAAGTACGGGAGAAATACACCAGATGAAGACCAAATGTTGCAAAAAGTAAGTGCATGAAAATGATGATGGTGGTAGTACAACGTTGAACGATAATGAGGTGAAAGGGTATCATGTCTTGCCCTTCAAAGTCTGGACAAAAGACCTGAAGGCACCAAAACGCTTGGTGTTGGCGACGGGTGTGCGAACCTGTTCCAACGGTGGGAATCCCATCCTTGTAAGTTTAGTAGCAGTTTTTGCACCGCGAAGGGGCGCAGTTGACAGGCGGCAAAGGTCTGGGCCAAGCTCTGTGTCTGTATCTCCAATTCGGTTGAGGTAGCCATCACCTAAATCAGGAATTGGGGTGCGTGAACGGATGGGAGGCACTGGGCTTGGAACATGTCTCGGTGATGAAACAGAAAAACTGGCTGATTTGGAATGAAGAAGTTCCTGTCCATTTTCCTGTACGTCAACAGTCCTCCCAAACTCAGTGGGCGATAAGAGATTGCGTGGCGATAGCAATAATCCAGATTCGGATTGCGACGACTGGTGGAAAGACCCTGTCTGTTCAACAGATCTAGAGGCAACTGAAGAATGAAGAATGTTAGAGATCGGGGCCAAGGTAGACTTTCCTCTCACTTACATCCTTCTGCGGTCGACGGTCGCTTCAGATCCTCATCTCTCGACTTGGATCTATTGAGTGGATGTTCCAAACTGCGCTGCCGCTCGATTCCGCTTGCTCTGTGCAGTTGACGAGGATAGGGACCCTCAGGTGTTTTTGCACCACTTTCGAAGAGCTCGGCACCAGACGTCTGTTGTGTCAGCTGCCCTTCATTCTCCTGTTTGTGATGGCGGGTCTGTCGTTCCTCTTCCATTCTCTCTCTCAACTTCCTCTCTAACGCAAGGCTTTCTCCGTACGCTGCCAGCTTAGCACTCAACGGTGACCTTCCACTACTCGCTGTGGCAGGGGCGTTTTCATTCAAAGTTGCCATCTCAAGTATATCCCGCTGGGCCTTTTGTACGAGCGCTTCTGCTTGCGCGTGCGCTGAAATAGCGCTGATGTTGATATCGGGTGGGATGCGAGGACGCCGTTCAATGAGGGAGGTAGATCCATTCCCAATCCTAATTTCTGGGGACTTGATGCGTCCTACCTCATAATCCAAATCATGTCCGTGCTGGTCAGGACTCATGTTCACAACATCAAGGAAGTCATCTCGTCCGGGAGATGAAAACCAAGGTGTAGTGACGGTTTCGCTCCCGCTGCCACTCGTGGTACCACTAGCACTCAATTGCGGGTTGTGACTGTCCGAAGTGCCCGTGCTGCTGACGGAGTCCCCTCGGATACGATGATCACCTATCAGAGGAACGGAAAGTAGACCTGGGGCTGGAACTGCAGATTCAAAATCTGGCTCTATGACTGGGGGTTTGTTGATACTGAAAGGGAACTCGGTGTTGAGTGTCGAGCCATACCCGTCATTGGGCATGATTGGAGAGAGTGATGACTGCGACGATGACGCGAAAGATGCTCCTCGCTGTCGTAACAGAAGTCCTGAATTGACATCGCCGGCGTCTACTGTGGGGCTGTCGTCGCTGCACAAGGGCTGACCGTACTCTTCCTCATCTTCATCGTCAACACTTTCAATTTGGTTAACATTTCCAGGACGAACAAAGTCAGTAACGACGGCGGGGGCAGACTCTGGACCCAATTCCTCCTCGCTGACCCGCATTTCAGGAGTGGTACCCCGTCTTAAGAAGTCCATACGCCTCCTGCCAAGAGAACCAGTGCTACTGCTCCCTCTGAGCATGCGTGCAGTCCGGAGACCATCGCCATCGCCTTCTCGCTTGGCACTGACACTTGAAGATGAGTCGAATCTGAGGGCCCGGAATCCTTGTGGAGTACCAGGTACGTATCCACTGGACGTGGTGCGACTATGAGCCTTCAGAATACTGGGTCGAGCACTGTTACTATCCCCTGACGTAATCACGCAATCATCATCGAATACAGCCCCTCCCCGATAGCCAGGAATTGAGCTTGTACCTAAGCTGCTCCCAGAACCAGATCTTGCCCGGCCATCTTTCTGTACGCGAAGACCAAATCTAAGCGGAGGACTTGAACAGGGATTGGTATTGTGGCTAGCATGGCCCTCGGGGCCGATTCGTGCGCCACTTCCTGTTGACCTAGAGCGGTCTCTGGATTGCCGTTGATACCAATCGCGATCTTGGACGAGTGCATTATGCAGTTCAGGGCGGGGAGATTGAGCTAACGCCCCCGATATCTTTCGATGTATAGACTGAGGTGTGTTGGGCTGCTGTGAAACCGAGCGAGAAGATGCAGCGTCACTTCCGCGATGCATGCGGAAGCCAGACCGGGTGGAAGTCGATTCAGAAGTGGCCAATGTATGGGACAAAGGGCTGGGCTGGCTAGGGGATGAATTCACATGCAGGGCACTGCCAGCAGTAAGAGATGTGGTGGTAAGGGATTGGGAACTTTCCGATGAAGGTACAGATTCCCCGGCCTGGGCTTTCTTAAAAAGGTTCAAAAGTGAGTACTTGCTTCCCAGTTTCCTGACTACAGGCTTTCCTTGGGCGGGATTGGTAGTTTCTGGCTCGT
This sequence comes from Termitomyces sp. T69sscA, assembly GCA_017657225.1. Lineage (NCBI taxonomy): Eukaryota > Fungi > Basidiomycota > Agaricomycetes > Agaricales > Lyophyllaceae > Termitomyces > Termitomyces sp. T69sscA. The sequence goes on from JAGGAQ010000007.1 coordinate 69,339, forward strand.
GAACTTCTGCACCATTGCTGGCCGACCGTGGCCGACGAGGACTGGGGCTGTGAGTGGAATTTGGGGTAGATGTCTTCCTGCCCCGGTTGATAGACGATGGTTGTAGGATGTGAGGTAGGGATGGACGACGAGCACCTGCATCGAAAGTGACATCATCAGGAGAGGTTGGCACAAATGTATATTCTCCGAATGGTTTTATTGGTGATCCAGGTGGAGTGGATGCCATCGCGCTCTGCATCCTGATGTCCGTAGCAGACTTGAGTTTGTTTAACGCATTATCAATGGAATGCTTGACATGAAGTCGTCTTCGCGTTGATGAAATTTGGGATTCGACATCACTGCCAAAGGAGCTAATACGTTCACGAAATGAACCAACGGTTGGATCAGTCGGGTGCACACCACTAGGCCGCTCTCTGAGATCACGATCCTTGTTAACCAGCCATTGCTTCAAAACCTCTGCACACTCCAGCCAACCATGCTGTCGTGCAAGCATTTCGGGAGTGATACCATGTTTGTCGGGGCGGTTCGCATGCGCACCATGAAGCAGAAGAAGGCTGACAACATCAGTATTTCCATTGGCGGCAGCGAAATGGAGCGGAGTAGACCCAGATGTTCCGACTATCGGCGCTGATGAGTCCCTATTCTTGTCATTCGAGTAGCGTCTTGGGAGCCTAGCGAAAAGGTATATAAGCCTGGCGGAATCGATGTGGTATAAAGTACCTTGGGGCATTGACATCAGCTCCATGTTCAATCAACAACTTGACGACTTGAACATTCCCGCCTGCGCATGCCGCATGAAGAGGAAGGACGCCGTCAAGTACTGAGTTGATAGGCTGCCCGTGATCCAAAGCATATTCAACGAGACCGAGATTGCCTGTGGCGGCTGCAGCGTGCAGGTCAAGGTTGGGAACTACAGGTCAAAGACGCTCAGTAACGTATACGGCAACACAGAAGAGTAGTTAGACGCACACTCAGTGGTAACGTTATACTTTGCTTCCGCTTTTTGGTATGTCGTCCGCATAGCGACAGGCATGGTGGGGAAAACCAGCCGTCAAGACCTACACGGCCTTATAGTTGGGAGATTGAATGGTGCGAAATCCGAAACTGATGTCTGAGGAGTTTGATTCACCGAGACGAGCGATTGCTTTTGAATCCGGTCCCAAAAAATCGCAGAGTCCCCTAATGCTTTGGACGGAATGGTAGGGAACGAATGGTGACCCAGGTCTGCAGCAAAGCGACCGCTGACCGGGCAGGAGATGGTAGTCTGCGGACAAGACGATTCGTCGGCGTCACTTGAGCGATCAGAATCCACGCTTGCTATTCTCGGAATGTGCAAATTAAAATTAGTTCTATTTTATCACATATAATCTCCGTCTTTTTCGCTTTACCATATCACATCGGGTCGTTTGCATGCCAAGATCGCGTATCATATAGACACGTAGGCTCACGAGTTAAAGTCTCCTTTGCTTTGGACGGACAAAATGGTCCCTCGGACCTGGACTGATCTTGTACCCGCTCCACTGCCTCTCTGTCATCCCAGTCCTAACATGCCAGGCCCCATGGCACCAGCTGCCAGGCATGCCAAACCTTGTTATTTACGACCATCTTGGACCACGTTTGAGGGTACTTTGCTGGACACTCGCAGTATCTCACTCGTTTGTGACATGCTTCGGTGGACACGTATGAGTCTCGACCAACAACGCATTCTCAGGCAAGACTAGTCTTTTCAGATATATGTGGCTGCATCCATAGCCATGATGCTCCCGCGACCTGAGTATCGGAAGATGAACAAGTTCTAGAAACGTATGTAAAGATATCTTGTGGAACATGGTTGGATCATGGATTCTCGAAGGGCTTTATTGTACACCAATGGTCATGGTGTTGATCCGTACCCTTACTGCTCGCATTTGCTCTCGATCTGCAGAAGGGAATTTCGAGATTGAAGTTGTGGCGTGATGAGCAGAGCCTCAAATCGCCTTACTTAATGATAGTTGCCCGGCTAAGTGATGGATCACAGCTTTAATACATACCTTTTTACCCTTCTCCGTCGAGACACTGCTCTTTTCTGGTAACACACACCTTTTCCTTGATGGAGCTAGCTCTTCGACGTCGGGTGTCAATATTTCTATAAGGAACTGATCAAAGCAATGACCAAAATGACTAGAAAACTGACGTCGGTAAGCTAGAGGCAAGCAATGGTCAGGACCCTGTAAAATACTCCCCTTCTTGACAAAAAAATGAATGGCCATCCAGTTCCTCAAAATCTGTGTGAAAATGCAGAATGTCTTTGCTTATTGAAGCCAGTTGGAATACTTGCGCCTTTTCTTATGTATTCTTCTTTTTTGAAAGACTCAATTACAACCGCAACCGCCACCTTCTACTTAGACCATAGAACGGTCCGTGTGAGTCCACACATGACGCGATGCGTGTACGAAAAGTGAACACCCGATCTCAACGCATTTTCAAATTCTGGAAACTCTGAAGGAACGTCCATATATGAGTGTCAGCTGGGTTTACCAGCGTTTCAGACCCGGAAGGATCTGGAAAACATTCTCAGGGTAGTAGTGAAAACTAATACTGCATTTGATTCAATTTAAAACTGATACCCACTGATATGGACTCCGTTCGGTGGGCGTAGCAGGACTGAATTGAAATGTAAGCCTTAACGAAAAGGAAGTGAAAGGTATATCAGAAAAATTTGGGGTGTCTCTTAAGAGATTTCTCCTGTCAATCTACTAGTATGAAAATTAAATCATAAGTACTGATTTGTAGAGATAAGTGAAAAAGGAAAGGGTGAGCAGTCAATCACCGATAATTGAGAATTAAATGCCTCCAAGTTAGCAATCTCAGCGTGAAGTATCTCAATCGTCTGCTCTGCGCTGGGGTTTGTAGGAATAACTGGTGGACGCGCCGGAATTGGGCGTGCAACGGGTACAGATTCCCATCGGCATAAATGAATTATCCCTCGTTGCGTACACAGAGAACAAGGATATTTGCGATCGCATTTCTGTTTGTGACGCGGTCAACCGATTCGTTCCATGGCGATGCGGAGAGTACACCTACTTGACGGCGTTTGGTACACTCCACACAACTTAGTCTCAATCGCCGGCGAGTCTTCTTTTCCTTTGGTTCTGACACTATCTGATCTCGCTGCATTTGTTGAGGGCATGATGATATGTGATGTCCTGTTGAGAACTGCGTATTATAAAGCACCTAATATTAAAAGTTGTCAAAGTCTCATTGTCCAGGAACAGCATCACAATCCGTTGGATGCGTAAGATTCGACTAGATCAAGGAATTCCCAGTTTGTAGCTCCTTTAGTCTGAAGTTGATCATCTATGTACGTATTAACTCCATTAAACATCTAGAAGGCGCTTGCCTCCTTGCCAGACTGTGAAACTAACAGCCGTCATCGGGACTACCTTCAAGTATCCGATCGACAATCCAATGTAAAATCCTCTCCAACCTCCCGAATTCCAAATAGCGGCAATTGTTTCACCTAGACGGAGCCAACGATCGGGGCGAGTTAAACCACCGACTTGCATTCGACGACGAACGATTTCAAAAGGGTAGGACGCAGTTTGTGCGATCAGGCCTGAAACAGCACCAATAGCTAGGTCGGCAATCGGAGTAGGTGGCCTGTGGCCTGTCTGATCTGGAGGAAGAAAACGGGATCTCAGAAACCCCCAGCACAGAAAAGATACTCCTGCATATGGGACCATTCCTGCCAGCGTAACGGAAAAACCACGGTAGAATTTGAGTATGGGAAATTGTTCGAGGTATGCTCTTGCATTTGCACTGGATGGTGGTTTAGAAGGCATCGAGTGTTCGCTGTATATTTTCTTGTAGGCTTGTGTAAATGTCGGGTGTGCAAAATGCCCGTGAATGTTGGGTGCCTTGGTCTGGAAAGCCATTCGCACACGAATAACATCTAAAGGGTATGTTACGAGGACAGACATCGTTCCTAGCACGATCGTCAACCAGATCTGGATGGAACCGACTGCAACAGAAAAAAACCTGAAATCGCTCCTGCGAGAAAACGTCGAGCATTGGTCTCCTGCTCTCGTGTAGGCATCAATATCTGGAGAAATCCAGAGCGGACATAGATAAGTAACAAAGTCAAAGTTTGTGGATCAATCAACTCACATGGTGGACCTGGTCGTAGGCCATGAACTTTATGCCAGCATACGGAAATATGCGTAGTAGAGTTGCAGAATGTCCTTGGAATAAACCGCGAACTCCCGCATTGTAATATATTTCGCCAACGGCACGAAAAGCTCCACTCCATGATCCTGGAAAATGTGAACCACTTCGAAAGAAACTGGTCAAGAAGTGAGCTTCACCTGCATATTTTCGAAAATCGGGATTGGAAGCTTGGAAAAGAATCTTGACACGGTCGAGAGGAGCAACGACAGTTTTGGCCTGTATAATTTTTGAGGCAGATGCATCATCAAGACAATATATGATCACATACCACACAACCAGCTATTCCTCCAGCAAGGCCTGAACGGATGATGTAATTCCAACTCTGTTTATCTCGAGGCGAAGTCGAGACATTGGGACTCATTCGCAATGCGTTATACAGGGTAGTTCATGCAAAGACAACAGAAATTGGAGATGGTCGTGTGAGGAAAGGGTTGTCTGGAGAGCCGGCACCGACTTTTCCCAAGTGAAGAACCGTTCCGTGCGTGATCGATCACGTGACAGATAGTTGGCGCGAGACCATAATGATTTTTGGAGTGTGTGTACTCTTGTCTGTTACCCATGTCGTCGAAATTGAAACCAGAGGCTAAACCACCCGTCTTGAAAGGAAAAGAAGGTGAATTTACACGAATACTTTGTAAAAATAATAAGGCGACCATGGATCTAGCTGAAGACAAGGTTCTTGAATACATGAAAAGCGTACGCTCATTCTTCTTTCTGTCTTTGTTTTGACGCGTAGTCTTCTAGGTGAACCGTCCGTATGGAGCTGTTGATGTCGCAGCGAATCTCAAGGGCGCTATTCCTAAAGCTACCGTTCAAAAGATCTTGATCGCACTTACTGAGAAGGACCTATTGGTTCAGAAAATATATGGTACGTTAGGAAGTGGATGTATGCACTTCTTACTCATATTTTTCCTAGGAAAGACGACCTTCTTTGTGTACAACCAGTCAAATATCGAATCGGTACCTGCAAGTGAAATCACTGCCATAGAGGCAGAGCAGAAGACCATCGACGAGGAAAACCAAGCGATAGCATCTGAACTCAAAGCAGCTCAATCAGGCACTTCTTGGGGCACCCATGCATATAACACTCATCACTTACTCCTCCTGCAGAGCTTCTGAGACTGAAAATGACTCCTAGTGATCAGGAATTGGAAGGCCAAATCCGCGAAACCGATAAAACGGTGCGCTGATACTTGATGAATTCAAACCAGTACCTTTTATAGCTGAAACAGGTGTCGTCTATATCTGCTCGACTTCAACCGCTGCGATCTGGCGCTCCTTTGATATCGGAAGCCGACATGGCACACATGGATGCCGAGTGGACAAAGTGGCGATCAGAATGGATCAGAAGGAGGAAGGTGTTCATGACGTACGTGTACTCAAGACCGATTGGCCCATCAACCATCAAATGACATTGTGAGTACGATTCGGAAACTGACACTTTGTTTTCCAGATTCTGGCAATTGGCGACAGATGCTTTACCTCCTCAATCAGCGGCTAGCCTTGCGGAAGATCTTGGTGTAGAACTTGATACCTCCGAGCATATCCTTCTTGAACGCAGTCAACTTTGCACCAAAACGAACCCTTTGAAACGAAAACGCTAGGTTTCGCTGGCTCTCATTGTCTCCCGATTTGTTGTATGCTGCATTTGTTCTTCAGTCCATTGTATTGCCCTCAAGTTCAGTATTCATTCCATGCTGCAATTATTACATGCATTTTCAGGTCGAGTATGTATGCCAAACTTTATAGTCAAAGATTGTGTGACCTGGCAGTAGATGTAAATAGCGTAATGAAGGAGATATCATAAAATTCGTCTCCATGCTTCGGGTCGTGGAAGTGCTTGCAAACGAATCACCCGCAAGTCCTAGGTATCGACCTGGATGAGATTGCTGACACTGCGTGTCATAAAGTCAAGATATTTTCAGAAATGTACTAAGAAGATCAACGCAAGAGGTCTTGGTAAAACCGCTGGAATACTTGCTTACGAATTGGTACAACACCTCTTGCTTTGTCGAGATTCACAAACCTGGATACGATTATGCGTCATTCAGTGTTCTACATTCATGGCCAACACTGAAACGACACATCAGTGCGTACCGAAAACTTGCACGGGCGACTAATCTTGCCAGTCGCAATGAACAGCGGCGCAAAACCACTTGCTATGAGATTCGAATGCAAGCAGGAGCTTCTTCTTTTGGAACGAAGCATCAATGTAGTGAAGGTAATCAATGATTAGTATCGAGGGATACGTGCTTGAAGCTTCAACATAATTAGACCGAGGGAGTAATGAGGCACTCCATTCAACAGCAGAAGAATTCCGGAAGATCTCGCATGCAGTCTACCCAAGAAGAAATTATTCTGTAAAGCGCGGGTTACGTATTTCCAAAGACCACTTTCGGTTATTTCGGAGGGTGGCACCCAATGCAAACAAGCGCAAATAATCTCTTCGTCATTCCACACGACGAGTTTCGTTCATTGGTCACGTTCTTACTCTTCGGGGTCTGCGCGACACTTTGCAGGTCTGTATACCGATTTTCGGTGTTTATCTGACACCATAGCCCTGTTGCTACGTGTTTAGAAAGTGACGGGCGCCTATCGACCCTCCGGATTTGTCTGGCCATATCTTTGGGCCTCCGATTCGACGGCGGGACGTTTCATTCTCTTCACTTCTGGAGTAGGATAATACTGTGAGACCTGACTGTCATGACCGTTACTCAACGGAAACCACAACATCTACCTGACGAGATTCAAAGTACGCCGATATAATGAACATCAATTGTGCGAAATAAATATTGACATCATACATACAGCTGTCAGTGAACCGGGTGTTCAGTATCAATGCGACTCATGTGCTTGTGACCTGACGCATACCATTCGTATTAAATGTGCCGATCCAGTTTGTCAATTAGAGGACGGAGTCGACATATGTCCTCCTTGTTTCTGCGCGGGAAAGGAATTCGGAAGGCACAAGAGAGGACATGCATACCGCGTCATTGTAAGCTCCTCTCGTGTTATCTCTTTGATTTGATGACACCGCGATTTATGCAGGAAATTAATTCGTATCCCATTTTCACTGAAGATTGGGGAGCTGACGAGTGGGTTCCAGAATTGATGATAGCGCTCTTTAATTTTGATATATACTGTGTAGGGAACTTCTTTTGATTACGGGACTCGCGAGTCACGGTATTGGCAATTGGAAGAAGATAGCTGAACACGTTGGTACTCGGACGAAAGAGGATGTCGAGAAACATTACAATGAAGTTTACATTGAGTCTCCAAACTGGCCGCTACCAGTGAGTAGCGTCCTATTCCATGATGGTCCGATTGTTGACGGACATAGGCAATGGATCTAGAATTTGATACTGACCCAGAAGAATTTCATGAGCGAAAACGAAGACGGATATCTGCGATGAATGCAACTGCGCCACCCCCTCCTAAAGTTGCTCCTACGTCCGCACCGGGCATCCATGAGATTGCCACGTTTCTTCCGGGTCGGTTGGAGTTCGAGCACGAGCTGGACAACGATGCAGAAGACCTTGTAAAAGATTTGGAGTTTGGAGTTTGTCTGGCATATGGTGGAGACCAGATCCCTGAGGACGAGGAAGATGCAGATGTGAAAGCGCGAATTAAGTGGAAGGAAGAGCATCAGTTGGCCGTCGGGAATGGCGTCTCTGGGAGAGGCAAGAAATCGCCTGGGAAAGGTTTCTTGAAAGGACCCAAAACTATAAATGGTAAAACAAATGGATATCACGGCAACGGAAACAGTCACATAATCAAACAAGAGCCCAAGGTGGCAGATATCGCTAATGGAACGACTTCTCAGGACGAAGAAGCCGAAGAACTAACACAACCGCCTCCATACGAGACTGAAGAGTCGCTGAAGTTCAAGCTCACGTTAATGGAGATGTACATGCAAAGGATTGAGAAACGGTTAGAGGGCAAAGCTTTCATTTTCAATCGAGGACTTTTAGAGTATAAAAAGGTTCTTTATACTCTCCCCTCGCTTTGCGCCATCTCATTTCACGTTAGATGCAAGCTGCGGAAAAGAAACGTCCACGTGAGGAACGAGATATTATTCACCGACTTCGACCTTTTGCAAAACTCCAGACAGCAGAAGATTACGAAGTTTTCGCTGCGGATATACTTTGTATGACTGAATTCCTCGTTGGTAGGGGCTGACTAACTTGTTTCCAGATGAAGCTATCCTTAGAAAGCGGATTTTAGAACTTCAAACTTATAGGCGGCTTGGGTTGATGACAGTCGCTGACATTGACAAGTACGAAGCAGATTTAGCTAAACGCGTGCGTTCATTTGCGTTTCCTATGGTCGATTTCAAAGTTGAAATTATCTCCGTAGGCACAAGCCAAAGCGAATCCTCCTCGCGATTACCATAATTATGATCGGTCGCACGCGCGTTCAGTTTCACGGCATTCTACCGGCCCTGATCCTCGGCGTATGACAGAACATGAATCTATTGAGCGCGAAGGGACTCCTAAACTGCCGGTTTCTGCGCCACCTGTTCGCCGTCTGCGTAAGCATAAGGATTCTCAACTCATGCATAACTCTTGACGTTGTCTTTTTTAAGCTGCCCCACTAAATCTTGCCAATAGCCCATCGCTTCACCTTCTGACTCCTGGGGAACAAACGTTATGCTCACAACTACGGATCTTACCTAAACCCTACCTTGTCATCAAAGAAACTTTGGTTCGGGAGTATGCTAGGAGAGGGGGGAAACTACGTCGCCGAGAAGCCAGAGACTTGGTGAAAATTGACGTCAACAAAACCAGTCGTATTTGGGATTTTCTCGTACAGGCTGGGTTCCTCAAGATCAACAACGACCCAGTAACAGCTGCCCCTGCCTCTTCATCTCTTGCCGATGCTAAGTGAGTTGCAATATACTCCTCAAGGCGACCGAATAGCTTGCTGATTGAAAGTCATTCTTCCAGAGGACCATCTGTCGGCCCGTTAGTCAACGGTTCCCCTATAAAGGATGCACAACCTCGAGTCATCTCATCGCCTCTTCTTCCACCTCCACCTCCAATGGCGACCGCTTCTTCATCGGGCAGCTATAATGGCTCCCTTTATAACTCTAGTCTCGCCTCAACGCCAAGTATTACAGGTCAATGGCCTCCACCCACACAGTGAGCGTGTGGCGTTCTCCATTTGTATCCTTATTGTTATACCTACTGCATTTGTACCACCAGTCACGCATCATTATATCATCGTTACTTGATTTTTCCGCCTGAAGGCCTTGGTCCTCATTGTAAGTGAAAAAACAAATCATCTTCCGTGTTTGGTTTCTACGTCGAGGAGAAACATGATGAAGTCAGTCACATGATTCAAAATTTTCTGGAAGATCGTCGCGTCCTTGGGCTGGCACGATCGATCTCTAAGCCTCGTTGGAGTTTGACGTGACGATTTCAGTCATATCCTGACTGCGTCGATTGATCTTTCTATTATCAAAGAAGATTTGATTATGGCTGAAGCGCATCACCATAGACCGACGTTGAAGCAGGTGTGTTAACTTGATCTCAGTTTGCACTGGTGTAATCAATTGCAATCATAGTCTAATAAGCGTTTCAAATCTAAACATTCAACGAAATCGGCCTTGAAAGATGCTGCAAAAGGTGGAAAGCATTCGCACATCATCCGATCACTCACTCAATCACATCCAGGTCGCATTTCTCGAACATCTCCAAAGGCATCCGCGACTACGAACGCTTCAGCACAAACGAGACTGAATCGGCGCAATAATGCAAAGCAAGCGCAAGCAAAAAAGCGCGATGCACTAGTCTCAGCAACGCGAGTTTTCAGCGGCGTAGATGGGGCGCCCAGAATTGTCGCCGTCATTCCACTCTGTCCTGACGTAGACGCCAAAGCGATTGTTACATCTCTTGCCGACGCTTTGGAAGTTTCGGCGGACGACTGTCCACAGACAGGTCTATGGAAAATAAGGTACGCGAAATATCAATTATATTGACTTCTCCCAGCTCATGTGGTGTTTGAAGAGCAGGTAGATTCAAGACATCCCTACAATTCATAAATGTACCATACAGGAACTTCTACGCTGCCCTTGACGCCTGCAAAGTTGCTGATTATGTGGTCTTCGCACTTTCGACTTCTGTTGAAGTCGATGGTTGGGGAGATACACTCCTTCGTGCATTGCAGGCACAAGGTCTTCCTGAAGTTGTCACTTTGGCTGCCTCTGATTCAACAATCGACACTAAATCACGAATTGGGATACTGAAGTCTCTCCTCTCCTTCGTTCAATACTTTGTTCCGAGTCAAACTCGGGTGTTCGATATGTACGTCAGCTCGGATCGACTTAATGCTCTTCGAGCGCTTTCTGAGGGTAAACCGACCGACGTCCGGTGGCGAGAGGGTCGGTCATGGATTTTGGGCGAGACGACGGAATGGGAAGACGGGCAAATGAAGGTGACTGGTGTTGTAAGAGGTTCTTCTCTTTCTGCGAATAGGCTGGTCCACCTTCCCAACTTTGGGGACTTCCAAATAGCCAAGGTACGCCATAGTGCTGACATGTGGTGATGCAGAGCCAGCTCAAAGATACCTAACTGGGCCAGATTCTCTCTGCGGCCCTACCTCGACATCCAAAATCTGGACAGACAGAGGCCATGGATACGGAGCCTGCAGTCCTTGCAGAACCTGACGCGGAGGAAGCAGATTCGTTGGTATCAAGTAATGACCCAGACGACCTCGCCAACGAGCAAACGTGGCCTACAGAGGAAGAGATGAAAGGAGTTGGGGGGTTAGAGCAACCGTCGTTGCCTGATGCAGAAGTCGGGACTACTCCTCAGCGTGTGAAACGAATACCGAAAGGGATGAGTGCATATCAGGCGGCGTGGATCGTCGACGAAAGCGATGATGAAGACGATGAGGATCCTGATGCCAAGCTCCAGGGTGAAGAAGTAGAAATGGAGGAAGTTACAGAAGAAGAGGAAGAAATGCAGGATATGCCTATGGATGAAGACATCGAATCAGAACGGCGAGTTGCCTTTGAGGACCTGGACAACGAGGAGGAAGAAAGACAGTGTGTTAATCACTCTTACAGGAACTGAAATATCTCTAATTCACTTTCAAGATTGAACTCTTGGAGGAATAGACAGCGCGAAGAAGAAGATGATCTTCAATTTCCAGATGAAATAGACACTCCACGAGATATTCCGGCTCGTGTCAGGTTCCAGCGTTTCAGGGGAATGAGATCGTTCAGAACTAGCCCATGGGATCCGTTTGAAAATTTGCCTCGGGATTACGCGCGTATATTTCAGTTCGAGGATTTTAAGCGGACAGAACGCGGTGTACGCCGGCGAGCAGAGCAAGAAATTGCTGTGGTCGAGGTGAGCTGAATCTCTGATTGGGTATAACCCGTCGAAAATTGATAAGCTTATTAGCCTGGCAACCGAGTCACTGTAATTTTGAAAGATGTTCCTCAACAGGCTGCGACTACCGGACCAGTTATGATATTCGCCCTACTACAACATGAGCATAAAACCTCTGTGTTGAATTTCACTGTTCAGAGGAATACAGAATATGATGGGACAGTAAGGTCGAAGGTTAGTAATATTGTTGCTGCCAGTGTATGTTTTCATACGAGAGACATGCCTTCTTCAGGATCCTCTGCTCCTGTGCGTCGGACCTCGACGCCTTCGCGTTAACCCCATCTACAGCCAGCACACGCGTGGCGGAGGTAAAGGCGCAAACAATGTTCACAAATTTGAGCGATTCCTTCGGCATGGATTGACGAGTGTTGCAACTACCTATGGTCCGGTCATTTTCGGAACACAGCCTTGCATCTTCCTCAGAGAGACCTCGGATATTCAAGGTTCTTTTCTTTAATTCTTCGAATACGAGCTAGCAAGTTGACTTGCGACTAAGCGCCGCAGCTCGTTGCGACGGGTACATTCTTGAACCCTGACACCACGCGCATCATAGCGAAACGCATAATTCTCACCGGACACCCATTCAAGGTACACAAGAAGACAGCGACGGTCCGATACCTATTTTTCAACTCCGGCAAGCTTCATCACTTCTTCTCATCTTAACACCGTTCATTCTCCTTCTAGAGGATGTCCACTATTTCAAGCCCATTCAGCTCCATACCAAGCACGGACGTACGGGCCATATACGCGAGTCTCTTGGCACACATGGTTACCTGAAGGCCCATTTCGACGGACCAATCAATCAGATGGACACAATATGTATGTCGCTGTACAAGCGTGTCTTTCCGAAGTTTTCGACCCTCTGGACCATCAGCAGTGAGCAAGAGATCACCGCTACAGATGTTGATGCTATGGAGGAGTGAGCTCCGAGTTCGCCGCAGCCATTTATACTTCTTGTATATGATGCCTTCTAAAATTTCTATTTCTTCGCAAGTTTGTGCTGCCCAAAGGCGGCGTATTGCGGCTCAGTCGAATTACGTCTCTCTAGAATCGATGCATAGAATCACATAGAATCGCAGTAGAGATTTCTCAGTGTAGCTCCAACGTCGTTTTTACCGGAATAAAGATTTACCAGCAACGATCCACCCATGGTACTCCACAGCTCCACATTTTCACAAAGTAAGCCCACCCAAACTGACACATGTCCATTTAACATAATTGGGGTGCATTTCGATGCGTGTAGCAGTGGGATAAATGACATCTGGGGTACAATCTCATTACAACTGTACCTGGTGACTTTTCCCAAAGCGAAAATAACCTATACCTCTAGGTTTTGCTCTTGGCACATGCCATCCCAGGGCCGTTAAAAAACCTTCCATTGGGTAACCTAGAAAGCGACGATCGTATGTAATAGTTGCAAGTCATTTACAAATCCAAAGACCACTTGACAAAGATAATTTGCCTAAAATCCCCCTTTGGAACATTATTCTGATGAAAGGACTTGAACGTCAGAACAGCTTCTAAATTACTAGCAAGAAAAACATACTTATTATAGCCAAATCAACCGCAGACTAAAGGCTTCGTGTTCATCGGTCGTGAAAGCCGTTAGTTGACGTGAGGGGAGCTAGGAGATTCCGATGAAATAGGTTGGGAAGGCGTTTCTGAGACGATTGGTTTTTATTCACAAGTGGTAGAAACGTGCGTACCTGCGGCATGATTAGCGACGTGGTATCCAAACGTCTTCACATTAGCCGGAAGCTTTGCAGCAGCAGCCTCGTCATTGTTGAGGGCGGCGTGAGCAGCAGAAAATTGCTTCAGAGTGTAAGCGGCGAGAGAGGACGAGTAAAGCTGCTGTGAAGTTGAAGAATTTGCCGAACGAGCCATTGTGGTTGGGAAAAAGAAGGAGCCAAGGAGAAACACTTTATAAGAAATACATGTACCAATGATTGATACAAACGGGTGGCGCTTATTTGATCGAGATCTTGCAATGCAAAGTTTCTCAAGATGGTGACATCATGCGAATGCCTTCTTCCGGATGAGCCGGGAAGATTGGTCCTGCAGGGGAATGATACATTTTATCGTCTCCGCATCCAACTTACAGCTCTATGGATATTTTCTGATGCCCATGTCCAAATCTCTTCTAGAAGCCCATCCAGCCCACCACGATCATCCCAAGAGAGTTCGTGCGCTGGTTTCGTTACTATGAACTTGAGCACATCCTTCACAGTGACCAGACCTGTTAACACGCCGTGATTTTCAACTAATATCACCCGCGGCCTAGTATACTATATCAATAGGACACTTACAGAGACAGATGTAGAAAACTCACCCCATGCGCTTGAATAACTGCATCACAATCTCCAACGATAGCTCTGGAGAGACCGTTATAGGTGTCTTAGATGAGACGTTCAGCGTCAGAAAAGTCGGAAAAAGGCAGTAACGAACGAGGTTGACCCAAGGCCAGAACCTTAGACCGCCTTCCGACAGCGCCGACTCAAAGAAACTAGTACCGGCCTCTTCTTCAATACCAAAAGATACGCTATGTGTCGAGTGCTCCGAATCACGGGGAACAAACTGACAAGGCGTGTCATCATTAACTCTGGGCATCTTCTTGGTTCGATCTGCGAACAAGAATTAGTCTGGTAGCAAGGCGGATGACATCGATCAAGAGGGTACCCAGCACGTAACGCAGTTCTGTGCGTCCTATATATCCAATGATATGTCGTAAACCGTCAGAGGACTCGATCGGGAATCCTTTGACGTTGGTCGCTTCCAGCAAATCCTCTGAACGGAATCTAATTAAGAAAGCGTACAATTTACCCACTTGGAGTGGACTTACCAATTTGCTTAACATTCATACCAGATTCCACTATTGTATAAATTTCCGTGCGCATAACGGCCGAAACTGGTTGAAAATAAGACCCGTTTTGTCCACAACAGAAGGGAAAATTACCTGAAACGTTGTATGCATGATCTTCCTTCTCTAAGAAAGGAAATCCGTTGAAACGGATCATTTCGTCGGCAATCCCATTGGTTCCGAGGAAATCACCGACTGCTTTTGTGACCAACAATACAATCTGCGAAAGAATTTAGTAAAAGTCATAGCGATGAATATAACTTGGCTTATTGACTCACCATAGTTGGGAGAATGTAATTGAGTGCCCCAGTCAGTTCGAACATGATGACTACCACAGTCACGGTAATTCTCATGACCCCGCTAGTGTTTGATTTCAGTTGACGTTAGTCTTACTGAACATAAACTAACACCTACCTCAATGCTGCAGCTGCGCCCAAAAAAGCATACGTCCCTGGTGTTATACACGGAACGTCGGGGGCACATACTGCGAAGATACCATGACCAGAATGCGCTCTTTTGTATCAAAAGTCACTTTCTCAGGTCAGAACATTTGGGACACCGAGTCTAACCTTTCCATAGCCTTGACCAGAATACCTATCATGCGACCAAACGTTGCTCCAATGGCCATAGAAGGAACGAAGATACCAGCCGGGACTTTACACCCATAAGATATCACCACGAGCCCTGTTCGTATGATCGTCGCAAGAAGCAGAGAGTGTGTGATTTGCCATTGGGCGGGTGTTCTGCCAGGAATGTAGGTTGACGTAATAAAGGAATGAGAAAATGTACCCACTGACAAAGATTACCAATATTTCCACCACCTTCACACTCTCGGAAAAGTATAGCCATACTGGAGGTCATGTCCATGCGAAGGAACCGATTAAAATACCCAATCATAGCAGTCAATGTGGCCAAAGTGACAGCCTCTGCAACGCCATGGTTTGCAAGGTGCTTCCTCCGAAATGCTGCTACTTGGAGATTAAATTTAACCATAAAGGCACCGTAGAGACCCTATTTCAGCATGTTAGAACTATGACAGGCAAAAGCTTAGTTAAGCACCCCAAATATTCCCAGAATAACATAGAACATGATTTCGAAGAAATGCCAATCTCGATCGTAAGTGATTTGGAACAGCACGAGTTTTCCAGTACGGAAAGGATTCATAGCCTACAAAACCTGGGAGTCAACATAGTATGAGAAGTATATGGGGCGTGTCTCCATACGGATAGAGTGACTGTCGCGACAAGTGCACAAAGGAAACTTCTCCACATGGTCTTGATACTGAACCCATGGCTCATCTCCTGGGAACGTTGTCAGTGAAAGTGGAGAGACTAGATCAAGAAGTCAAACCTCTATTGAAAATAACACCCCACCTATTGGAGAACCGAAAGCGACTGCCACGCCAGCTGCACTCGCCGCTGTGATGATCTCCCGCATCTTGCCTACAAAAGGTCACTTTCACGCTTTTTATAGTCGTGAGAAGACATACCTTGGCTGCGCGAAAACTTTTTGAACAAGCCGGCCACGAGAGATCCGATACAACATGCTACATGCACCGAAGGACCTTCCTTACCCACCGACAATCCTGACGCAATTACCAAAGGCTTGGATCGACGTCAACATGGGCACAAGTGCAGAGATGTAACGCACACACCAATGTAATACTTTTAATGACAACCGTAGCAAACCCCAGGTAGCCTTGCATAACGAAACCCGCGAGAATGCACTTTATCTCGGAAATACCTGAACCTGCTGCATACTTGGCCATAGATCTCACTAGATGTGCTGCGACGAACGAAAACAAAGTCTAAGTTTCTCATCTGTGAGATTCACGAACCTGAAAGCCAGGAAAACCAATTCTCACCGCGAAGAACACAAATATTGACCAGCGACCCATCATGACATTACTCCATGTATGCCACGAATCACACCCGTCCACATCCTCCCCCTCAATCTCCCAACAGCAGAACTGTTGGTTCAACCACCACCCGTCTGAGCAGTACCCGAATTTAATATCCGAAAGCCATTGAGTTACTATAGATATAATGGCTGCGTTCACGCCAATGACCATGCCTGGAAATTCCAGTTAGTATAGACAACAACAATGCGCAAGTGCGGAGATACGTGCCTGCGAGGCTGACGACGAACCAGCTTTGTCCCATGTCCATAGCCTTGCGTGCCTGCGACCAGAGCCAGAGCCATGACGTACCAACACCGCGCCGTACATGAGAGGGCGTGTGGTATGAGTGTGCTGTACGGATACGGCGGTTACGTTCGAGTATAGAATCCTGGATCCAGTCTATGCGTTGCATAGTTCGGTGTAAGGATCCCCTCGTGACATGGAATATATTGACAATACCTATAGTTGTAAAATCCTCATATCGGCTATGTGGGAATAGATGTAAGTCTGGATGACGAGCGAGTAGTTTGTGAAGTGTAATACCGAATCTGCTCAAGCTCGTCGTCGTCTAGACCCTCGGCGGGATGCATGTGCTCATAAGGGCAAAAAAGACTTGGCTACATGGCATTTGCCGCAATGACTTTGCTTGAAATCACTATGCCACGTGGAGCATACCCTGAGTCGTCATTGTGCTGCACTCAGACACCTTGTGGTACTGCGCTGAACATCTGTTGAGAATGGAGACTTCTTGTTCTAATTTTGCACAAGCAGAGTTGCAACAGGGTCTGAGCGCTGAGCACCAGTTTGTTTCAGGATCTGTTGTTGTCCTTGATCTGATCTCTTCTTGACATTTACCTATCGACCCTGGAGCTGTCTCACACATCCTCACCCAAGGTCTCCAGATGTGACTTATAAGTGGAGGCGTGAAGGTGTCATCCTGATGTTCAAGCCATAAGAGCAAACTTCGTGTGCCATTCTCATCGTACAATCAAATGCTCAAGGACAGACCCTTTCCTCAACGATGACACAGGCAACCAACCAGATTCAATATTACTCCAGTTCCACCTCTGTGTCTATGTCTGTCATATCTTCAGCTTCTTTTGACAAAGACAACCTTGAAAAAAGTTTCAAGTCTGGAATCACTCCTCGTCGATGATTGTGTCAGGCCAAGCTCTCTGATTTGTGTTCTATTATACATGGCTTGGCACTGGTAGTTGGAGCTGTATTGATCCATTCTACCATCGTTGAAACACCCGGATGCCACCTGGCATTCTTCCTACCACTGGAGCAGTATGTCACGGAGAATGAGATCAAATGTCAGGAGTCAAGAAACGAGAGACAGAGCAGAGGAGGAAGACATGGAGCAGGAGGGGCTAGAAGAGGAAGAGGGGAGGTGTAAGGAAAGGAGTGTCAGCAACATCGATGGGAATCTCAAGAACTTGATAGTTGCAACACACCCTGTCTTCATGGATTGTCTCCATGTTCCCCTGTCACGATGTATTCTATGGTTGGTGCTAGTGTTTCGACTTATCCACCAGTGCAACATTTTTCCGCCAAACTTTACGTGCATGGGTATTTCCACGTCACACGATCTTTCATACATCGAACAAACATAAATTGTAAAAAAAAAGAACAAAGCAATCTACATCGTGTATATATATGTGCAACATATAAAGCGCACGCATCATAGAGGGTATAATGGAGTATCTAGAGTTCCACATCCGCTACCCAGGTCCAAGATAGATGAGTGGGGATTCGGCCGTCCACTAAGGGTATCATCGCAACAAAGGGTTAGTATGGTGAGTTCGGGGAAGTCGCCAAGCGATTCTCAAGGTTACTGAAACGCATAATAAGTATCGTTAAAGGCAGGGGCAGGCCCAACGCAAACGCAAACGCAAACGCACCGCAGGGTCTCCTCCTTGGCTAGGAGCTGCTGCCTCTTCTCACTAATCTCACGCTGGACCCTGAGCTCGACCTCACGGAGCTGTGATAGATCCAAACTCAGCCGGGGTCGCCAGAAGGAGACACAACACAACTCGCCTTTTCTTCCTCGCGGCGCAGCTGCTCTTCCTTCAGACGCACGCTCTGATTAGCGAGATCCTCAGGGTACACTTGAGATTGACTGCACAAACAAACAGTCTAGTAGTCACCGAGCTGAGCCCAACCACAGAAGGGAAACACCAACCGATTATCCAGCACACTCTTTGACAGTTTCTCAGTCCGGTACGTCTCATAAAGAATGTCCTCCGTGATCGACTTGAGGTCGTTCAAATGAGAGCTAATGTTCCTCCGTCAATACACGAGGACGCCAACTCGGCAGTCGGCGACGACGACGACGTACCCGAGGATCGCACTGCGAAGACGACCAAAGTCGGAATGGTCGGGATTGTCAATTTCCACGATACCCCAAGGATAAACTCTCGCGCGGATACTCTCCCCGTCAATCACGACGTCCTCTTCCGAGCCGATGACTGCCAGGGGCAGCAGCGCCTAGACAAAAGCCCCCCCCCACAAAGTTCAGTCCTGCACGGGAACCCAAAACCGTCACGTACACGAAGTTCCATGTTCTCCCGAATAGTCTCATCTTCATCCTCATCCTCATCATACGGGAAATTATAGATGGGGATATTATAATACTCGATGTCTTCCATTATCTGCCGAGGCACCGCGGTCAGCGATCAAGCTCCAACAAGGCCCGCGCAGGACGTAAGAGAAGGACGGGCGGACAGCGGAACGCACCCTTTTCTTGAACGCCTTGAGTTCCCTCGGCGTGAGGGCGTCCGAGCGGCCGATAACAGGAATAACGTTCGCGCGCGGGGAAAGGCGCCGCATAAGCTCAATGTCCATTTCCTTGAGCCTGGAGAGGGGTAGTAAGCCGCCCGATCGCCGCCAAGCCCGCCAGCCTACGTACGCGTGCCCCGTCGGGGGGATGAAGTACAGCACGGCGTGCACCCTGTTGTCCTTGAAGCGCGGGTTGCGCTTGATGCGCGACTGCTCCGCGAGGATGTCGTCGTACTGGCGCTCGAGGTACTCGACGATCTCCTGGAACCTAGACGCCGCGGGGGACGACTACCAGTAAGAGTGCGACACGTAAACGACAGACGCAGGGGGGCGTACGTGTGCTCGCTGTCGATGCTGTGCCCGAAGCCCGGGGTGTCAACGACAGTCAACGAGATGCGCACCCCGTCCTCCTCGAGCTCTACACACGCAGTCAGGACATGCTCGTTGCTTGCGCACGGATGCAAAGACATACCGACGTGAACAGGCTTGATGGCCACCGATTCTTCCACATGAGCCAGTTGGGGATCGCCGACGGCCTGGTGGGACAGGACCTCTTGCTCGCAGAGGGTATTAACAAACGTCGTGCGCCCAGTACCCGATGTCCCTGCGATACAGCGTTATTCGTAGCCCACACCGCCTCGAGACATATACATACCAACAACCATAAGGGTGAATTGGATACCCTTGATCTTGCTCCCGCGTCGACGCTGTGCAATGGGCATTTTCGTGCAAAGCTAGTGGTAGCTAGAAGAAGAGGAGGGAGGGAAAGTTGAAAATTTAGGGTATACAGACACGCGCTTCGAGTCCTTGTTGCAATTGCTAATCGCAATCTTATTTTAGCAACCCGTCGTGATGGGGGAAAGCCTAAGTAAACTATGACCTTAGATCCTAGCACGCCAAAACAAAGGCGATAAGAGACTTCCGCGAAAAAAAAACAAACAGCGGGTAGACGCGTCGGAATGGGGAGCATCAGCAGATGCTCTACACGTTTGATCCAGTGCCACTAGTGCCAAAACACAATCACATGAAGTCGTATTGAATGATCTACGCGTCAGTTGATCATTCGCTTCCTCACACAATTCAAATCATAATAACTCTTCACAGCGCTCCCTCAGACTCCTCAAGTCTGCAGAGAAAAAGAGCATCACACGGTCCTCTACCAGGATCCAGAAAAAAAGCCAGGAAGAACACAAACAAGGTGAGAAATCAACTCTCCTAAGCGCCCATAATAAGTATTTGACATATGTCACCCCAAACAAATAGCAAGTTCAACTTTCATCAATCAGAAATCACAAGCCGCGGGGAGGGGGTATTCTAGCTCATCCTTAAGCACACACCATTACCCCGCATTATCACACACTGCTTCCCGCTTCCATGACATCGATCCAAGACGACAAACTCTACGCCTTCACCAACAGGCTAAAAGACAGGGTGGTCATCATCACGGGTCAGCCCGCGCCCTCTCACGAAACGCACAGCATTAATCGAGCAACACAGGTGCCGCCAACGGCATCGGGCGAGAAACTGCCCTCCAAGTAGCCTCGTATGGGTGCGTGCATGCCCGTCCCGGCGACGCTTCTAGCCTGCTCATGCCTCCTTTAGCGCAAAAGTCGTCATCGGCGACCTCGACGTGTCTGGAGCAGAAAAGACCGTGCGTGACATCGAGGCGGCCGGCGGGTACATGCGTCGTTTTTTCCAAACCCCCCCAAGCACTGATTTAATTCGCATATCCAGCACCGCGGTGTCCCGAAAATGCAACGTGACCAGCTGGGACGACCAAATCGCCCTCTTCGATCTCGCCATCGCCCAGTTCGGCGTAGTTGATATCGTGGTAAGCCACAGACGATCTAGCTCGCTCGAGACGCCTGTCACCGGGTCATCTTTCAGGTCCCCAACGCAGGCGTCACGGAGATCGGCTCCTTCCACAAAGTCTCGTTCGCGCACGGCAAGCCCGTCAAACCCGATACGCGCACGATCGATGTGAACCTCTTCGGCGTCATCTACACCACACACCTCGCCTTGCACTACCTCAACGTCAAGCGCGCTGCGCGAGACGACACGCTCAAAGCCGTCGTCCTGATCGGGTCCATGGGTGCGTCCTGCGATTCTAGCGCGAAGCAAAGGTCCTCAGCAGACCCCTGAAGCCTCGTGGCTGGGCATTCCCCACGGCGCGATGTACGCGGCCTCGAAGCACGGCGTCCTCGGCCTCATGCGCTCCCTCTATCCCGAATTCGCACTCAACAACATCCGCATCGCCACCATCCACCCCTTCTTCGCCGGTACGCCCGCGCTTATGTCAGACGACTGGCGTTACTTACTCACTCACCCTTGCCAGACACGAAGATCGTTCCGATCCCGATCAAGGTCCTCCTGGCGGGCATCCCGCTTGCGCCCGTCCCCCGGGTCGCGGGTGCGATCATCCACGCTGCGACGAACCCTGATCCAGAGACCAACGGCGTGGCGTTCCTCCTGAATGACGACGGTCCCGTGTTCATGGTTCCCCGCGAGGAGTTCAAGCTCGGGGTGTACAAGATGATTGACGAGCGGTCGAACAGGTTACTCAGCAGCGCAGCAGGCGCGGCGTATTACGCGCGTCTCGCGAAGGATTACTTTAGGATCCTGGGAAAGCCGGTGCTGCTGGCGGCGATCGCGGCGGGCGCGGCAAAGGTGGGATGGGAGCGGCAGGCGCTCATCCTGCAATACGTACGTAAATACGTGTCGTTGTAATTTGTGTACGGTCAATCTTCCAGAATGAAAAAAAAGTTTCATTATTACATTGTGTTAACACCCTGTTTGGGTTCTCTGCAGAACGGCGTGAGGGGTATTCGACAGAGGGTGGACGTATTTACCGTCTGCTATTCTGCACGCGGATGAACAGCCAATCGACAGCCTCCCTGACGCCGGTCCTAGGAACGAAAAGGATCACCGTCGATCCGCCGCGGCGCACACACGTACCCTTCAAGCGCCGACACGCCAAGGACCTCCAAGCTAGCAATGCGCTCCCTGCGCGCGGCGCGCTCGCTCTCGGGCTGCCCATACCGCGTATCGCGCCGCGCGCTCTCGAGCTTGCGCTGGTACCAATCCTCGTAATCATGGCGGATCTCCGCGACCGACAGACACTGCGGCGCGTCCTGCTTGTTCGCGAGCAGCAGCAGCGGCACGCCGAGGATCTGCGGGGCCGTGAGGACGGTGTCTGCGCAGCCGTATCAGCTCGCCCCGGGATATAACACGAGACGCACCAAACACCTCCCAGCCCTCGCCGAGGCGCTCGCGGTCCTCGGCGTCGAGGACGTACACGACGGCGTGGCAGTCGTCGTAGTACCTGCTCCAGATGCTGCGGATGCCGCGCTGGCCGCCGAGGTCCCAGAACTGGAGGATGGACGACGGGAGCGTGATGGTGCCCGCTGCAGGGCGTCACGCGGGGGTCTGGCACGGGAGGGCGCACGCACTGTTCTGCCCGATGGTGGGCGCTACCCTGTCCGGCGAGAGGCCGGGCGTGTCGTTGTAGAGCGTCTTGATCTGCTCGAGGAGGGTCTGTGCGCAGTCAGAACAGACAGAGTGGAATGCGGGGCGCCCACCGTCTTGCCCGCGCCGTCGAGGCCGAGGATGATGACGGAAAACTCGTCCTTGCTGCTCGGGTCAGCGGCGGCCAGCAGCGGCACAGAGCACGGACCGCGTGAGGTGCGCATGGAGGCCCTTGAGGAGGTGATACATGGCGTCAACACGCACAAACACGCCTCCTCATGTACTCGTACTCGTCGCACGCGCTGCCCGCGTTCGTCGTCGCCGCCGTCGCCGTCTACCTGCTCTTCACCGGCTCGGGCGAGGCGTTCAACGTCGGCCGCTTCCTCGAGGAGACCAGCCCGTACGCGTGGGCCGGCACGGGCGTCGGCCTCTGCATCGGCCTCAGCGTGCTCGGCGCCGGCTGGTGCGTGTTTCTTGTCCTGCTGCAGGCCGCCCGTGACACCGCGCAGGGGCATCCTCGTCACCGGCTCGTCCATCCTCGGCGGCGGCGTCAGGTCGCCCCGCATCACCACCAAGAACCTCATTAGGTGCGCACGCAGTGCCTCGACTCGACGCCGCTCACCCACCGCAGCATTATCTTTTGCGAGGTCGTCGCGATATACGGCGTCGTGCGTGCTGCCGCCTCTGCTCTACGCCACCTCACCTCACCCCGCGCAGATTATAGGCATCGTGTACACCGCCAAGCTCCAAGCCGTCCCCGAAACCCTCCTCTACACCCCCGAAAACTACTTTACCGGTACGCGCTCGTCCGTCCCGCTTCCGCCTCTCACAGACTCGCAGGGTACGCGCTGTTCTGGGGCGGCCTCACCGTCGGGCTGTGCAACCTCCTCTGCGGCGTCGCAGTCGGCATCACAGGCTCGACCGCCGCCCTCGCAGACGCCGCGGACCCAAACCTCTTTGTCAAGATCCTCGTCGTCGAGGTCTTCGGGAGCATCATGGGGCTCTTCGGGCTCATCGGTGCGCCAACATCTTCCCACCGGCGCGACGCACGACTAACGCGACGCTTGCAGTCGGTCTCCTCATGGTGAGCTCAGCAGCAGATTTCAGCGCCGCGGGGCCCGCGAGCGCCGTCGTGTCACCCTACGTACACTAATACGTATCCGTACATGTACCCGCGAATCTCACTTTTTGCCCTCCTCGAACGGGCTCTCTGCGTACTCGAGCCCGTCGTCCGAGTCGTCGAGCGAGTGCTGTCTCTGCATCTGCGTCGACTCGCCAGGGCGCAGCAGCGTCACGGGGCGTTTCGGCAACAGACCGTATTTGCCTGTCAGTCATGAGAGAGTGAGTGTTTAATCAAGTTGAAGACGCACCGCCGTCAATGGGGGGGCTCGTGAGCGGGCGTTGTGGCGGGGCGTCTGATGGTTCAGCAGCTAGCGCCGGCGCCGGCGTCGTGTCGTACCCCTGCGCCGGCGGCGACGGCGTGCGGGGGTTCGGATCGTAGTACGCAGGCTGCTGCGCAGGCGGCGGCGGCTGTGTCCGCGGGCGCGTGGCGTACGGCACCGGCGGGTGCGCCTGCTGCACGCCCGACGGCGGCGCTCTACCAACGGTCACTAGTCACACACACCAAACGTAAGAGAACGCACCGTGGCTGGTCAATCTCGTGCATCTTTGCCTTGACCTTGTTCAGAATCGAGTTGAACGTCTTCTTCCCCGCTGTGGTGTGGGGTGGTTAGCACCGGGCAGAAACGGCGGACACGACGCACTCTCTGCGACTCTGCCAATGTGCTGCTGGAGGTCGGCCATGGTGTCGCTGCCGGAGCCGCTGGCGGCGGCGTCGTAGGGTTGGCGCCGCGGGCGGGCATGCTCCTGCTGGGCGATCCACGCGGCCTGCTGGGCGTCCTGCTCCTCGAGCAGCAGGCGGCGCGCAAACTGCTCGTCGAGCTCCGTCTGCGGCAGGGGCGCCGCGGGGTCGGGCTTGTACTCTGGGTCGCTCATGCCGAGGAGGGCGTCGATCGCGCGGTCCTGGTCGCCGTGGACCGAGTCGAGGACGGACGATCTGGCGGGGGTCAGCCGGGGCGCTCACGCACGCAGCGCACGCACGCACAGGACGAGGTCGTCGTAGTTGGGGAAGAGCGCGCGGAGGGCGGCGAGGCGCGGGTCGTTGGTGGGCGGCGGCGGCGGCGTCGTCGTCGTGTCGGACATCGTGGAGAGAGATAAGATCAATCAATCAATTGTAGTTAACACATAATGATACTACTCGTCCTCCCTCGCCCTCTTCGCTGCCGCCGCCGGACCCTGCGCGGCCCCAGTAACGCCAACAACAAGCCCCTTGAGCCACCCATTCTCCCTGCGCAGCCCCTCGCACTCCCTCTCCAGCTCATTCACGCGCTGCTCCAGCTCCTTTGCCTTGGCCTCGAGCGCAGCCTCGCGCTCCTTCTTCTTCAGCCGGAAGCGCGCAGAGGCAGCCGTATTCCGCCGGCGCTTGTCCTCCGCGGCGGAGATGGCCTGCACTGCGGGGGCGTCCGTGGCGGGCGACGACGGCGCGGAGACGCTCGTCTTGCGGGTGCGCGCGCGCTTGGCGGGGGGCTCCTCGCGCGGGGCGGGGTAGACGGGGGGCGCAGCGGGGGGCGCCTGGAGCGCGAGGAGCTGGGCGAGGGACGGCTGCGGGACGGAGAAGGGGTCGATGCCGATGCCCGCGATGAGGGCGCTGAGGTCGTAGTGGTGCTCTCTGGCGGCGACGACGTTGATGTGGGCGTCGGGCGTCGGGCTGGGCAGCGCGGCGTCGTCGTCGTCGTCGGCGCGCTCGTCGGGTTTGCTCTCGTCCTCAAAGGCGAGGTTGGTCCAGAGGTCGAGCTGGGCGCTGAGGTCCGGGTAGGCCGGGCCGGGGAGGAGGTCGTTGTTGTCGTTGGTGTGGGCGACGGGGTGGACGACGTTGAGGCCCTGCAGATTGCGCGCCATCTTGGTGGGTTGTCGAAAAACAGCGGCCTAATCAAATCTCCATCGGCCCGCGTTTCTCCGCTTTCCCGCTGAATAACAGACTCCTATGAGTCAGCGCCAAGGTCACCAGACACAGGAGACCATATTAAAGACCTCTGCCCAGCTGCCTGCCGGCATGCGTTTCCCGGCCTCCATTTCAATCCTGAGCCCGTAGCATGCCATGAGAGCAGACACTGATCGGCGTACTACGGCGGAACCGAGTTCGTTCGCAGTGCTGTTCGGCGGCTTCGAGCCCGCGTTTAGTCAAGGTTCTTGTCAGAACGTTCTCTTTGACGGTGACGTCTGAGCAGAAGGCGCCCTTGTCGCGATGCGCTGCGTCGTCCTCGGGGGAGGCAAAAAGGCAGAGTGTGCCGTGCTTTTATACGCCAGACTGAGACTTTTTGCTTTCTCGCTGAAGAGCACGCCATGGTGGCGAACATGACACCACCCAATACAAACACGCAATCCAGCGGAACAATATTCCATAGTTTACGTTACAAAGTCGTGCTTTCTCCGAGTTCGCTCCACGCCAGCACCAAGTAAGCTCCTCTCCTGCGGACTCGGAATCCGGAACTCCGGCCAAATCCGGAGAACATTTTCGATCGCTGCCAACGTCGTTCCCTCCCAAACCAAAACGACACCGAAAATGCGCGCTGTGCTCCCGACCACGCTCCGCCACGCCGTCCTGCGCCGCGCCGCCCCCGCCCCCGCCCGGCCCCAACCCGCCCGCTTCGCATCCACCTCGACGGACGCCGCGCAGCAAAAGGCCAAGGACGCCCTGGGGAGCGCGGCGCACACCGCGGGCAAGGCGTGGGAGAGCGCCGCGAAGCTCCTGGGGCCCGCAGGCGAGAAGGCCGCGAGTCTGCTCGGAGGTGCGTGCCTCTTCCCCTCGATCCAAACCCGTTCTGTCGCTCATCCTCCTCCCCCACAGCGTACCGCGAGCCCCTCTTCTACAACCTCGCCGTCGCGCGCGAAGTCGTCAAGCACGTCTACCGCGCCGAGGGCCTCGCACCGCCCTCGCTCGGCGCGGTACAGGCCGCGTACCAGACGCTCTGGGCCGCCGCGACGAACCCCGCGCACCTCCGGCAGCTTGCGGGCAGCGGCGGCCTCGCGCGCGTCGGCGTGTATGCGCTCGAGGCGTATGGCATCTTCAAGGTGCGTTTGCGTTTGCGTTTGCGTGCCTTTGTGTTTCATGGGCGATGACTGACGTGCGTGTCAGATTGGTGAGATGGTGGGGAGGAGGAGCGTTGTTGGATATGACCTTCATTAGTGTGTTGTGTTGTGTGCGCCGTCGAACTCGACGGTTAGATGTGGCTGGTTATTGATTATATGAATGCTTTTTTTTCAAGTTTTTTTCAGTCTTGATACGTCTATGCGCCACCGCAAGAATATTGGAAAATGCCTTTCTGCACGACAAATGCATTTCTAGGGGTATCAGTAGTGTGTGGGTTGTATAAGCGGCGTGGTCCGCGCATGGACAGCTACACTTCGCGCTCCATGTACGCTACGGATGCCTATCGCTGTCCTTTCCGCCCCGAGATTCCTACCAAGCCACTAAATCAATTCTTTTCCTTCTTTCTGAAATGTGAATGTGAAATTTATTCCCAGCTACATTACAACTACCATGCGTCGTAAAACATCCAGAATCTTATCCTCGCCTGAGACAAAAATCTCTCAACATATCCTCATCATGGCAGCCCGTATCCGTCCTAAAAGCTTATGGACTCCATATGCCATAGATTAGACTCATTTTGTCGAGCATACCGGGAACCAAGTCGAATTTGGTGGAATAGGAATCAGGGAAGAGGGAACTTGCGATGTTCGGGATATCTGCGCGGGTAACTGTGCTCGTCCCGGGAGGGATGAAATCATTCGTTGCCTCTGTATGAAGGAGTGCGAAGAGAGTCGAAATATGGGCACTCGATTGCGTCGCATCCAAATCGGCACTTCCGTCCTGTAATCGAACTGCCCGGATGTCTCTAGAGTCTAGCTGGGCGCGTATAGTTAAATGATTGCGGAGTAGAGAGACCGTGAGCTATTGAAAGCTTTGACCATACAGTAAGCCCTTGAAGAATCGGCGCGCATTAATGTCGATGATAATCCTCTGCAAGTCACCCTCAAAGATCCCTCGCTTGGGGAGAAAATACAGTATGATTGGAGGGGTGGGGGGGGACTGAAATCCGACCTTAATTACGTAATAACCGATCCTGTCAGCACATTACACAGCGCGTTTGCGTCGACCAACGACGGCCACCATGGCATCCACCGAATCACTAACCGTGCCCTTCTTCAAGAAGAAAGGAAAAGGCCGCCCGACGACCACCAGGCAGCGCTCATCCTCGCCGCACCCCGCGGCGCCTGCCAAATCAGAGGTCGTGCTCCCCACGCGAAAAGCCGCAGGGAACCTCCTCAGCGCGGGCACGAAGCGCACAGTCGCTCAACGGGACGACTACGACGATCCCGACGTGCCGGAGAAGGACGGGCCCGACGTCAAGTGGACCGCGTCTGGCTCGCACACGAACGTCGCGCTGGAGATTATCGCGGGTGACGAGGTGGAGGAGCTGCTGGCGAAGAAGAGGCGGAAGGAGGAGGGGTCCGACGACGAGGTGCCGGATGACGGGCGGTATCACGGCCAGAGCGCGTACAAGAGCCATTTGGTGAAGAGTAAGGAGATCCCGAAGGCTATGAGGGTCGGCCCCCAACGGAGCACGAGCACTATTCGGACGGTCACGATCGTTGATTATCAACCTGACGTGTGTAAGGACTACAAAGGTCTGTCTCGTTTGCTTCCTTGTATATATTCTCTCGCTAAGCTATTCGTATTAGAAACGGGGTATTGTGGGTTCGGGGATACATGTAAATTTCTCCATGACCGTGGCACCTGTGCGTTCCTTGGACCTTTTCCCACTGAAAACGCTGACTGACGGGTTTGACATCTCTCGCGCTTCTTCACCCCACGCTAGATCTTGCTGGCTGGCAGCTTGATAAATTGGCTGACGAGGCGACAAGACAGCCTGGAGACGCATCAGAGTCCGACTCGGACGACGAGGACGTCCCCTTTGCGTGTCTCATCTGCCGCAAACACTACACCGACCCCGTCGTGACACGCTGCGGCCACTACTTTTGTTCAGCGTGCGCAATCAAGAGATTCGCAAAGACGCCAAAGTGCATTGCCTGTGGTGCCACAACTGGCGGCATGTTCAACAGGGCTGACAAGATCATAGAAAAGATCAACAAGAAGAAGCAGGCGAGAAAGGACAGGAAAGAGGCACAGAACGAGCTTGACGGGCCTGGGCACGCTGTTGAGATCGAAGGTCTGAATGAGGCGGAACCGGATTCTGATTGAAGGCGCCAGCCAGCTTTTTCATATGTCAAGCCCTAGAAGAATGGTTGATTTTCGGTCTTCTCTACTGCCGCCTGCATTACTGCAGTCGTTCTTCGCCTATCGATCAGCTGCAGACCCTGATTGCTATACACGCATAGTACATGCTACAGTGGAAACAGCAAAGTTTCCCGCCCGAGAATCATAATAGTTGACGCCGTTGACTATTCCTTATTCATTCGAGTACTTACGACGATGTCGTTGTCCATACCTGCAGTCACTTTGGCGTCTACTTCTAGGTCCGGTCTTTGTTAATTGTCTTTTCCATGTGCATACTCAATCAGCAGCAGGCATCCTAGTATCAAGTTCCTTCCGAAATTTATTCTTATCTTTCCACGTAGTCCGGAACCACCTTGGTCTTTTTTTAAGCTTTGCAAAAATGGAATACCATATAACTTATTGGTCCAATCTCATTTCCGCTGTTACCAGTTACGGAACAATATGTCATAATCGTGTATTTTCAGGAGACTAGCACCTGATCTCTTTCATGACTTGTGGGCCAGTACTACGACTTTTAAGTTCAAATGCGTCATCCCCTCGGAGATCTGCGAAGCACGCCAAGAATGGGGTGAATGAGAGTGGAAATTGCGCTCTCGATGTCCAGATGGGGGTACCGTTTAGTAACTTCGACGGTTACACTAAGAAGCAGCGCTGAAATTGTTCTTGACGATCAGCGGCGCAGCGAGCTTTCAGCAGGCATGGGCACGCATGTGATCTGTACCCTATCATATATGTCTACTGACACCATGTACTGTGACAAACGAGAAGACCCGGGTGTCCGCGCACGTTTTTTTTTAAAAAAAAAAAACATTCAGGCAGCCAATCTACCGTCAAAACAGAGAAGCCGATGACCGCCCTAAAAAATAAACACTCCAACCAAATCTGACGTTATTCGGGCATCATTCTACTTCGATAGGCGCGATAGCTCCGAATATGATTTGGAGGATGCTTGTCAAGATGAATGGAGAAAGGTAAAAACCGACACTGCAGTAGGTCTAATTACAAAGAAGACAAAAGGATAGATTTTGCCGGAGCATTTTGATTAGTATGGGGAAGTGTTTACAATATAGACAATATAGAATAGTCATATCTAGAACTTTTGAGATCATAAGTCATTATATTCTTGCCCAGTAGTCGACACTAATAAGGGAGTTTATCAGTTGATTGATGCATCGAACAAAGGAAGGAGACTAACGAACGGCAGATGACGTGCCACGAGTCCTCTCGATGCTCTTTATGAAGGCATCTCATCACAACCATTATCCAAGTGTCGTTTCAAGGAGTCCGCTCTGCGAATACGAATAGAAGGCGAACAAGAATAGAACGACGAATTAGCTGTGAGAAAGACGAGAGCAGACAAATAGTTTTGACGTACCTGCTAAACTCCTTCTCGCAATAACGACAACGGTGGATTACGGGTGTCGGAAGATGCTGCGTCTCATGGTGGCGCTTGCGGTCGTGGGACCTAGAGAAGGTTTTCCCGCACTTCTCGCAGGGGAACCGCTCTCCCGACGACGACGACGACACGGGTGAACTCGGCGAGGTGCCCGGGCGCCCACTTGTCGTGCGTGACGGGCGCAGTTCGGGGCTCCGCGAAGACGACACAAAAGGTGGATACGGCGCGGACGAGTACGGATCCGTCGATGGCGGTGAGTGCGGGGTGGCTGAAAGCTGCCGTGGAGTATACGCGTACAGTTCTGACGGGGTGGGTATAAATTGACCGCCTTCAGACGCGTGAAAACTCGAACTAGGGGAACGCTGGTATTGGGATGCGTAGTATTGGGACTGGGCTGGGTACACAGACACATCAGCTTGCGAAGATGGGCCGCCGTTACTACTGGAGCTCTGATAATGTCGGTGGTGATGGCCGGCTGAGGCGTAATGCTGAGTCGATGGTACCATTGGCGTCATGTTACGGTAATAAGGATCGGGCTCCATCCCTAAAAGGCGACGATGAGAGAGCAGCAGAATCTACAATGTGACAGACGTACCGTTTACGCTCTCCCCAGCCTGAACGTAATATTGTCCAGACCCTTGCGGCGAGTGATAGCCTCTCGTGTATTGTTGACCAGACTGACTTGCGTGGCTCGAGACATAGACACCGGCGTGATTGCCAGTCTGGTCATCGTAAGAATAGGCACGAGTGTGCTGCATTGCACAGATGAGATCTCAGGTGGCGGCGGATTATGGGGGGGCTGGAAAGGAGAGAACTCAAAGCTACGTCCTTTAATAGCCCGGAGCCGTCCAGATGTCATCACCCAATTTCAAACTTGGTAACAACTCCTCCGAAGAGGAGATTTACGAAACAAAGGCAATTTCGGGTACCGAAAATGCGGTTTGGCAGCTTCCGCTAAAGTCCCAATGCGCGTGATGATCTGACTGCGGTGAACCCTGTAAAACGATTGTAAACGAGGCATTTGCAGTCGAAGCTTTCCATTCATGGATCAAGACTAACTCTGGAGGGGGAGAACAGTTAGGACAAAGCCATCTCAATTCAGCATCCAGGAGTCGGCGATTGCTTACCTGAAGATTCCGCGCCGACCTAGGAAATCTGGAATTCGGGGTAAGCTGTATATGAATCTAAGATGGCATGCGTGCCTTCAAAGCATTTGACCGCTATCCAAAAATGGTTAGAGGGCTCAGGTTTTGGTAGATATCAAATTTACAACAACCGTAAACGGATCGTCTACACTTATGGGGAGAAGGCCGGGTCACTGATCGAAATAATCATGCAATTAGAGAACACTCACCTCACGATACGTCTTCGCCTCCAGGAAGGGCCCAACTTTCGTATTCTTCGCGTGAACCCGTTAGTCAACAATGCGCGCTTGGCGAATGTGAACCGGGCATTAAGGCCTCCATGAGCATAAAGGTGCGAATGCACTCGAGTTCGAGACTTCGGTTAACTCACCACGCAATCAATTAGTGCTCTGTACATAAAACGTCAAAGCACTGCACAAGGAAAGCCGACATGAATGAATAGTTGAGCTGAAAGGAACAACAATCGATGCAGTGCAACACTGCACCCGATGTCCGTCAACATCGCATCACTCTCTTCAGGGTAAGGAGTCGGTCAATGTGGGAACTTTATGAACACAAAAACAATGCAATCAAGACGGCTTTGTCGGCGCCTCAAGAGCGTCCGAGTTGAAGCAACACTAGATTGCACAAAAATCGCGACAAAGGCGGGTTCAGAAGAAGTCCTGGATGCATTGAATTTAATGGACAAACACGAGGGAAGCAAAATGGAAAAGAGACGCGAAATTTGAGTCAGGGTTTCTAGTGGAACCATAAACGAAGCACTAAATTATGGTGCATTACGACGCGATGTTATGGAAAGATTAAACGACAGTGGATCACAAACGGAAAGAGTTTGATCTTCATGATACTGCCTAACACGGCCAAAGCAGCGATCACTTTGCAGAATCTCTCGAGTGACTGGCATGGCACCTTTTGATCTCGACGCATGCATCCAGAAATTACTCACAAAACAGCTTCTACACGAAGCCCTACTCCGCGAAATATGTGAGAAGACAAAGGAAGTACTTATGAGAGAGTCAAACGTCGTCCACATCAATGCACCAGTCACAGTCGTGGGTGATATCCATGGGTGAGTCACGAGAGACGTTACCAGACCACGCGTTAATCAGCGATAAAAGCCAGTTCTATGACCTAATTGAAATATTTAGAATAGGAGGCTACGCGCCAAACACGAATTACCTCTTTCTCGGTTCGTGTTAGTTCAGATTTCCGCACCAGTCTTTTTTATACGACTTAGGCGATTATGTGGACCGCGGCCTCTTCAGTGTTGAAACTATTTCTCTGTTAACATGCCTGAAATTGCGGTATCCCGATCGGGTTCAACTGATACGAGGAAATCATGAGTCAAGAGCTGTCACACAAGTTCGTGGACTGCTATCTGTGAAGCCAACATATCTTGATATTCTGGCAGACGTACGGTTTCTATACTGAGTGCATTCGGAAATATGGCTCGTCACAAGTCTGGACATATTTTACCGACATGTTCGACTTCCTTACATTATCAGTGGTTATTGACGATCGAATATTTTGCGTCCATGGAGGTATACTGTTCGGCCCTCAGCCTAGTAAACCGTCAACCTTAAAGCTATTTTTGACAGGCCTTTCGCCTTCTATCCATTCTATTGACCAAATCAAAGTCGTTGATCGATTTCGAGGTCTTTACATCGGTCAAGTACTCTTCTGCTTGCATGCTCACCCCTCTTCTAGAAATTCCACATGAGGGCCCTATGGCGGACCTTGTTTGGTCGGATCCTGACCCTGAGAAGGAGGATTTTGCCATATCACCCCGGTCCGTCCTTAGTTTGAACTAGAACCATGGTTATCGACTCCCTTGTTTAGTGGAGCAGGATACACATTTGGATCAGGCGTGGTGCACAAGTTTCTTGATCAGAATAAAATGTCCCATATACTCCGTGCTCACCAACTTTGTATGGAAGGATTTCAACAACTTTTTGACAGACATTTGTCGACAGTCTGGTCAGCACCAAATTATTGTTATCGATGTGGAAATTCGGCAAGCGTGCTTGAGGTTGGGCCTAACGAGACGATGCATTTCAATGTATTTGATGCTGCACCAGAAAATGAGCGAGACGGCCCGAGTCAGCAGCAGACACAAAACGCAACCGGGAAGGTATTAATTCTAAGCTCCTATTTGTTGCTTCGCTGAATCTAAATGGACGCATCATGCAGACACCCGAATATTTCCTATAGACTACCCTTCATGAATAGATGATACGAAATGTATACCGACTCAGTGCATGTAACGAATTTACCCTATCAAGGATGTCTTTATGATAGATTCGTTCAAGACGCCTGCAAACGATACAATGGAAAATGAAGCGTTAAAAGAATTGTCCATTCAGATTGCCTTACATACTACCTTGGGACTGCGCGGCTTTAGGGATATTAGGGTATTCGCTGCAAAGATTTTTCGACAGTAATCTATCTCTAACCATCCTTCATGAGCGGAAATTATTTTGTGTTCCGATCCACCTGGACTCCAGCCTGGTTTGGAAGAATCTCCGTACACGACAAACAAACTTACAATGCCTTATTTCCTTCTCCATTATACTGCCAATTCAACGCCAACTCTAGACAATGCCTGATGGCGTAAGATGATTGGCTCAAAGATATCTATACGGCTGATGTCCCCAGTTTTCAATGGGCATTAAAGATTGGAAATGAAATCCTAGCAAGGAAAGACCGCAAGGAACGCGCATAAACACCTCGTGCACCCATCTTGAGAATAGCGGCAGAAAAGGCAAGTAGCAACCCAACGATCAATACTTTACGCCACCGAATCCAGAAAAGAAGGAGGAGGGTTCGCGCTAAGTCTCTCTTTCGTCGTCGACCGTGTTCAAGGGACAAGGTGCCATAGGCCAAAAACGCTGGATATCCGAAAAAAGGGTTGAGAAGCGAGGTGGGCGATATCGAGGTAGGGGAATGTGGGGGCTCCATCAATGGTGGATCAGATGTCGATATTTCACCTCGTGTTACGATCCCGCTATGTGACGTAGTCTCTTGCGTCCAAAGTGGATCATCCAAGAGATTCAGAGTAGCCATAACGCCGCCATAATCTACGATGCTTATTAAGAGCTCGATAACAAAAAGGAATGGAGAATTTCTAACCTTGCGGTAGCGACTTCGGGGTAAAATACTGGAGTACCTCCTCGTTTGACAGAAAAAACACGCGTGTCAAAGCAGACTCAGGTAGTAGACGCCTATACAAACCATTAGGAGGGAACACGTTGTGATAATTTCGATTTTACTTGATCAGTCTCCATATCCCAGCGTGCACCCAGGAGTAATTAAGTATTAAAACTTTTGTATGAAAACATTAGTAGGGAGTACCGGATGTTAAAGAAGAGGCAACTAACCCCCACCTAACATTCCTGGGAACTTTGGGATAACCTCACGAAGGGTCCAAGCAAAGATGTCAAGGTCCTAGAAACGCCGAAATAAGAACCTGTCCAAGAATCATGATAGTCAAAGCTTCACGAAATTCTTCAGGGAGAATTGCTTGACATCGAGTATGACTATGTATTGGAAGACCATTGATGTTGTCGAATTCGCGTTGATCTCCTTCAAATGGTGTCTGAGTCGCTCGAATGTCTCCATTACGATGTATTTGACATTCTTAGGGATTGTTTTCAAGGGAATGGCCTTAACGAGAAGTATGGGTCTACCAAATGGGTCGCGAGCGCTCTCAGGTAAGCAATGTATCATTGACAGCGGAGTCGGCGCTGAATGTATCAGCGGCCATAAGTGGTTCAAACGCCAAACAAGATTCTTTCGTATAGATTCCATAGCGAAAGATCTAGTAAAATTGTTTCGCTGCACAGAATGACATAAATGACGCTTTTCTACCGCAAAAGAAATCTGAGCCTACTCTCGCTATTCGAAAAAGGTTATCTTGTAACCAAGCTTACGATCAGTTGGTTGTGCCAGTAGCTTGCTAGGACCAACGTACGTCTGTCTTCCAGCCATCCTTTCGCCCACTCCGTGGCTTGCGGACTAAGCTCAAGTTCGTCAGCGACAGAAGGCAAGATATCACGGATCAAAATCGTCTGCAACGCGACGATAGCCTGTATATTGGAGTTGTATTGAGCAAGAAGTCTTTCACAATTCGCTTGTAGCAGATCTGTTGCCGACATGGGACCAATAGACAGAAACAGGAGAACGTCTTTCTTAGAAGGAGTGTTCTGAACTTTAATATTTATTTTCTCACGATCACATAAAGAACTCGGCGGAGATAAATCGGACATATATTTCCTCACATGTCTTGAGATCTTGACAGAAGATTAATTTCTCGGGTTTCTTATTTGGAAACCCGTCTAATTGCCAATGCCAACTATACTTGAAGTTCCTTTTGTGCGGTCAATCACATTCTGAACCTAATGGGGGTTCACGAAAGAACAGATAGTTCGCACACCGAGTATGTTCGAGTATTAACATACTTCGACGCGTGGTCATAATAGACTAGTCCACACTGTCTAATGACACATAACTCAGGATACTCTTGCATTGCTGAAGTTTGATGAGAAAGAGCTGAGAAAGAGTCCAAAGAGTCCCAGTCTTGTAAAGCATCCTGTATCAGCGGGTGAAATGGTCAGTGCTGAGTACTCATTCCCTGGAGGATGTGAGTATGTGAAAGTATAAGTGCTCAATCATAATCGGTTAATTTAGTAGTTCTTGGAAAGACTTGATCATAGGCAGACTTCAACACAGCGATTGCCAGGAACCGTGCAAAATCATGTGAGTTCATTAAGTCATCACTGGGGATGATTTGATGATTTTGTCTGCGTGAACAGTCATGGCATAGGAACATGGCTCAATGAAAACTTGGAGGTTGTTAACTCACATTCTACGTATACTCTGAGCCTGACACAGAGGCACGAGACTTGGGCAAAAAAAACATGACGCTAAACATGCAGGACATTCTCCATTCTCCTTGCTATCAGGATTCGTTATCAAAGGTAGTCAAGCTCCGTCATTCATTTTTACATTCGCCAATGCATTCACATCTCTGCAGAACCTTAGGCACAACATCGAGTAGCAGGATAAGTCGCGGAGCCACAAGTATCGACTGAGAGCAGGATAGTTCACAGAGGCAGATATGAGGCTTCCGAGGGTCCGGTGCTTGAAAGTACTAGGTCCCAGCCCAAGTTATCGCTATGAAATTTTTGAGTATTTGAGCTCTATAAGGTCTCGAGAGTGCGCATTGATACGAAAAGTAGTGGAACTGAAGATATGTGAGGCACTCCATAATATGTGTGCTCCTTGACACAACAAGTCATAAAAGAAGAGTTCAGTGGAGAAAGCTTGACATGGATATCGTTACGTAATCATAAGTGGAAGAAATCAATATTGGTTTTCACAGTCTCCCTTCAATCACCAAGTTGTAAATCGATTGATGACTGAATTCGTGCCACAACAACTACTTGATTGGTTTCAGAAAAATGGTGGTCATTTTGACTCGGATTCAGCGGGGCTTGCGACTGTCTCCGATTTAGATGACATCTGGGGTCTCGTCGCGTTAAAAAACCTTCCGGTCAGGGCTCAGTCGGGTTTCATAAATCACGAATCTCATGAGCTATAGGAAGGACACGTCCTTTTCTCCATACCACGGTCTCTGATTCTCTCTACGCGGACTTCTTCCCTACCGTCGCGCTTTGGGGCTGCTGCATGGAAAACTATGCATATGGACCAGGGATGGACAGGTTTAATATTGTGCATGATGTGGGAATCCGCAAATCCTGATTCAAAGTGGTCGGAATACCTTGGTGCGTCCAGCAGCAAGTAGACCCAGGTATGGCTGACGTTGATAATATTGAAGCCACACTTCCTTCTCAGTTTGATACTCCCATGTTCTGGAATGAGAAAGATCTGAAAGAATTAGATGGCACATCGGTGGTAGGTCTGTTTACGGTATACTTACTCGGATTGTTCTCTCAAGCTGATATCTGTTCTTCGTGTTTTGTGTAGAAAAATTAGGCCGTGAAGAGGCTGAGCAGTCTTACGCAGAGAAGTTGCTTCCTGCTATTCAAGTATGCCATCTTACCTCCGGCCCGTAAAGATTTACAGCTGAATAATTACGGCGCAGAGTCGCCCAGACCTCTTTCCCCCTGAATCTGCTGAGCATTATAGTTTAGCTAATTATCACCTTATGGGCAGCCGAATACTCTCCCGCAGCTTTACTGTGGAAAAATTGGATTCGGGAGAAGAAGAGAAAGAGTCCACAGATGCCCTCACTAATACCCGTGACGACGAAATGGACGTCGACTCCTATGGTGGTCCAGAAGGACCGCACGAGGATAGCTCGTCGCATCATAGTGAAGCGGAAGAGGAGGAGGAAGAAGAAGAAGAAGAGTCCTCTGATATTGCCATGGTCCCCATGGCTGATATGCTAAATGCGCGATATCGATCAGAAAATGTCAGACCTCGCTCCCCTTCTGCTTCTCCTTTATACTTAATTGTCTGTGGGTGGATTTCAGGCCAAATTGTTCGATGATGAAAACGAATTGAGGATGGTCTCAACCAAGCCTATCAAAGCGGGGGAACAAATCGTAAAGAATTCCTAGCTCCTTTCCTCCTTTGCTGACTTCCTATCAGTTGAATACCTATGGGGACCTACCAAATGCGGAGCTACTTCGACGGTATGGGCATGTCGATCTACTGCCTTTGCCTGGAGGTGGGATCGGGAACCCTGGTGACGTAGTCGAAATCCGTGGTGATATCGCCCTCTCCATCATCTCGCGGACAAATCCTTCGCTGTCTGAGGACTTTTTGCGAGAAAGAATTGATTGGTGGTTAGAGGAAGGTGGCGACGAGTGAGTTCTTATTTTCTTTTTCTTTCACACAAGTTGCTAAGTTGCTTGTCGCCATTTTATTGTAGTGTGTTCGTACTTGAAGCTGATCTCGAACTTCCAGCGCTGTTAGTGTCTTTCATACGCTTGCTCCTCTTGGATGAAAATGAATGGATGAATGTGAAAGCGAAAGGTAAACCTCCCAAGCCCCAAACCGATGCTACAGTATTGGGCATCGTTCACGAACTCCTCAAAATGAGATTAAAAGCATATCCGACGACTTTACAGGTTTGTGGCATGCTCAATAACATCTGTTGAAGCTTAAATCTGTGGCGCCGACAGGAGGATGAAAACAAGCTCATGGGACCACTTTCGAGGAACGAAAAGCACGCCATTATTGTTAGAATGGGCGAGAAACGCATTCTCAGTGATTCGCTTGCCGCGGTCCGAGATCTTCAAGCTCAACAGAGCGGGAAAATCAACAAAAGAAAAGTAAGCGGTAGCAGGGAGAATTCACAGAAGCGGTTGAAGAGATAGGAAGTTGATGAGCTCAGGTGTATGTTCGTCTAGAACATTTCAAGTCTTGTCATACAGGACTTGTACACCATAGTAGATCAGGAGATCAAATTCGAAAGGGTGTTGGGGTCCCAGTTTATGTCGATGATTATACGACGTGATGATCGCGCGTCACATAGAGACTCTGAAATTATCTTATCCCTAGAACATAAAGGCAGATACGTATATACTACTTCAATTGTTCGATCGTACACTGCAGCCTCTGAATATGATTCTTTATGTGTCAGCTATTTCTTCCTCAACTTGAGTCTATTTGAATCTCAGTAGCAAAGTTCCGGTTACACTTTAGAACTCCATAGATCGGCTCCGCATCTGATCGTCGGCTTGCATTCGAGATGACAGAACACAAAGGCCAGGATATGGCTTGACCTCGACAAAGAGAACAAAGAAGTACCTACGACTTTCGACTCTGGAGATGACACCAAAATCGCCCAACTCTAGAAACTTGAGCTTTGATAATCATAATAAGTATGAACATTTGTAGGGTGGTCGCATCTAATAAACTACCTGGATTGAAAATCCAACCATAGTTTACGGGGAAGGAGGTGGTCCAAAGGCTGTTCCAGGCCCCCATACCATCTAAATGAATAGGTTGATAAAGGGGTCTTCTCAGATTAATCAAAATTACGGTCACCTGATCTACTACGATTTGCTCTTCGAATTCATGCTATGTCTGTTGACTGTGGCCGTAATATTTCGGCTACAATCAATAATACCATTGACTTGCATCTCTTAGACCCCTTTGCTGAAGACACTTCGCCTTCGGCTGCCGTTGGATCATCCGGCAAGGACGATCATGGTTTGCTGAGGAAACCGACCTCCAGGCGAGGTTCATTGAAGGATGCTCGAAGGCATTCTACTTCGGCTGAGAGGCATGTCAGATGCTGGACAGAACTCGAGGCATCTTCCAGCAATAGTAGCTTACATCCGTTACGAAGTGCAGGACTTGCACAAGGACCAAATGACGCGGGCGTCACTCGGCCTCATCTATCTCGCGTCCTCAATGTAGGAACCCTGGTTGACGCTCCGCCTGTCACAAACAACTATGTGTCTACTCCTATTGAAGCAAGGGACGTCCTCATACATGTGGTAAGTGATGACGCCTATCTTACTACTCGGGCCGACGTTCCTGCATAGGTATCTCCTGGAGACTCCTTGGCTGGAGTCTCCCTGAAGTACGGTATTTCACTGCCTGATCTCCGGAGGGCCAATCATCTTTGGGCGTCAGATTCAATCCATCTCCGCACTCAACTCTATATTCCTATCGACAAGGCACGCCTGAAACCTACTACAGCCGATAATCTAGTATCTATCACATGTGATGAGGCCTCTTGTGAAACGACGGCCTCGCAATCTATAGAAGTGCACCCTGCGATTGCTGACACACCTTCAAATGCAGAAACTATCCGCCGTGTACCTGTATCTCAAATGGCGTTCTTTCCTCCACCATCGTTGACGAAATCCCCCACGACGCCAATTTCACAACAGCATACACCTGCTTCCAAGGCTACTCATTATACCACACATGTTTCCCATCCCACAAATTCTTTCACGTCTTTGTTGACCTCCCTTCCTATTGCCGCGTCCACCCGTGATACAATCATCGCAAGACTGTCATTTGAGAGCGCCATTTCGAACTATAGTGACAGAGATAGCGATGCTCATGAACTTGACGATGTGTCAAATGGTTCAACAAGTGATCTTCGCCGTAGTGACGACACCACCTTAGTCACTCCCAAAGCCAATGATTGCTTCACGTTCAAAGCGACCCACCATACCCCTTCCACTGCCAATCAATTACAAGATATCTCTTCAACAATTATGGCACATGCGACACATGCAAGATGTCTCTCAACCTCGCCACAGTCCTATATCCCGCCCCATCCGGAAATTCGAACGGTTCAGATGGAACCATCCCCCGAGATGCAGATCCCTATGCTGTCACGGCGGCTATATCCAAAAGGGAATGCTCCTGCCCAGTCAAATCTGCTCGATACAGACCTTGAACTAGAGAACATTACATGATGAACATATCTGACCGTTTCAATTTCACCTTATATAATCTCTACAGTCATATCCGTTCCCTGGACCTACTGCAGATACCAAGCGAGGGTAGTCGGTGCTCTCTTCATGACTGTTGGGCCTATCGCTAATATGCTACCCGTTCTTGTGTCCAGGTGCAGCGTTTGATGGAATTGCCTGATTATAACACCGTCTAGAAAGACTAAGACTGGCAGTTTGGTATTGAACTAGATATGGCCGACCAGACTGTGAGGTTCTATGTGAAGGTTGAAAGTTTGCTTGATATGACTACGCTCGCAAAAAGCCTTCTGCGACAGAATCAGTGACAGACCCGAAGTGCTGGATATCAAGTATTGGGAAAAGAAAGT
Organism: Termitomyces sp. T69sscA; assembly: GCA_017657225.1. Taxonomy (NCBI): domain Eukaryota; kingdom Fungi; phylum Basidiomycota; class Agaricomycetes; order Agaricales; family Lyophyllaceae; genus Termitomyces; species Termitomyces sp. T69sscA. Next base: position 110,616 of record JAGGAQ010000007.1, read on the forward strand.
ACCCTTGGCATATCACACTGCTGTTTGTGACGTTTACCCGACGCCAATGTCAGTTTAACTTAGCGGATATTTTGAATGGAACGAATTTGACGCCAACATGTGCAATTTTTGTCTGCTTGTATGTCCCCTTTTAGTGAAGCGAAACTCACGGCTTTAGGAGATTCCCTTGCATTGGAGTGATTCTTTCTATCAAGGCTGTGACCTCCCTTATGTCTGGTCCACATGTGGGATTTGCGTACATGCGGTGGACATATGTGATTTTTAACCAGGCCATGAGTTTCTGCCCGAGACTGGCACATTCGGTGAGGGTGGTTTTTCGAGACCCTTTCGCAGTCATGTTGTCATGCTCGCCCTGCACCTATTTTGGCACCGTGGTTCTCTCTGCTATCTATTGAATTGACATGCTTGGCTCCGCCACCATAAAGACACAGGAAACACAAGTTAAATGTCTTGTTTCTTTTGGCCCATTCGATCATGAGAAACACATAGATTCAGGGAGCCATCAGTCCCTTGAGCTCAAATACGTAGGCGTCGCTTTTAGGGTGTCGTCCATAGTACGGCATAGGATTGCACGGACCTGGAAACAGACGATTATATGTCTTCTTCCCTGGAACTGGTTTTTGATACGTCTTCAATTGCACTTCACATCAAGTTAACAGACATTGAAGATATGGTGAACCGTGGTATACATATCCTCCTGGTCCGTCGCACGATCTATAGAAGTATGATATTACGCTATAACTTCTGGCCATGCGTAGGTTACATTGGCGCATGAAAGCACCCGCGGTATGGCCGGAATGCTCGTTTTCATTGTGATCCCCGTGATTGTAACACCCTGGATGACTCCGTGATATCTATCCTATTTGTCATTAGATGGAATCTACTCTGAAGAGGACCATGAGCTCACTTGCCTTATGATTTGATCACAGCCAAGAGAGTCGTCCTCAGGGTAGCAATCATGATAAATCATGCATGCGCCAGTATCTTATTAAGCAGCTATCTCCTCAGTCATAACAGGCTGCATGAAGGCTAGAAAGGCGGGCTGTCTTGAATGACGGTAAACCCAAAGCAGCCCAACCAGCTCTAACACTATACGAACCCGGCGGTCTAGGGTCCTTCAACGCAAGCTTTATCTGGCAGTCGGAGCCACCGTCCATTCGATAGCAAATAATTATTAATGTTCTCCGAAAGATACATAATTCTTAAATCAGAGATGTCATCTCGCGCTGCTTGATGTTAGGCATAAGTCCCTCTGAGTACTTACGGCACGAGACTTTGACATAAGCTTCTTCAGTAATACAACGCTATCCAGTCCAGCAAGGCGAACAGATCTGCAAGATACTCTCGTGTTGGGAAGTATTCATCAACTCCACATCTATCACTTCGGAAAACAGATTGCACCCGTTTTAACGCAGACATCAACACAACTGACGTCCATGCAGCAAAATCTCGCAGATACTGTTTGAGAACGTCGGACATCAGCAATCGCATGGACATCGTTTGATTGCTTGTCGCGTCATATGAGCTTATAACCATCATAAACACCGCCTTGTGAGCATTGAGAAAATCCGACGTTTCAGAGGCTATCGCTCTAAAATCCCTTCCCATAGCCACCCTTCTCATAGAATGCCTCGACCCGAGTGACGATGACATCTAACGCCGCTAACCAGCGATCCAGCTCCTGATCAAGTTTTTCCTGAGACGCTGGTTGACCACCGGAAGGATCTGCAGCAAGCTTATTGTAGAAATCAGAACGGTATGGACACGCCTTCATGGCCACCTATGGATTCACGAATCAGATTCAACATGATGGATGAATTGACCTTCAAGTATGGTACTGACGGCGAAGATTCCCTTGACTACGAAGTTGTGGAACTTCTTCAAGGTACCCTCATAAGACTTTGTAAACGCCGCGGCCAACTCCTCTGTCTTGTTTGCTTGAGAGTTTTGTAGTGCCTTACAGGTGAAAGAAAGCCCTCTAAGAAGCCACAAAAGGCCTTCAGTAGCCGTGCGCTTCTTTTCCGTCTTCTCGTTCTCGACAAGTTCTTCTAGAGTGACAGATAAACTTGGAACCGCATGGTACCGAGCACGGACTTTCTAGTGATGGTACCGTCAGTCAGGGAAAACGATGAAACAGGTCGACATGATCTAACAGCAATGTTTCCCTTTAGATCGTTCTGTACAACGGAAAAAGCGGCCGATCCAAGAAGATCTATGCCAAAGATCTCAATATATGCCTATAAGGGTGTCTTAGATTCCCACCAAAAAGGCCTACGAGGCCGTCTGCCGCCTCCAAAAAAGCGAGTGTATCGACGCCAGCGTCGGTGATAGGAACATCCGCAAAAGACTTGCGAGATAAATATTTGAGTCTTGTTGAATGGACAATGGACTACACCTACTTTTACAGTCTCAAGATAGGGCGCCATCGAAGTCGTAGTGGGTATGGGTTATGTGTCGATCGAGTTACCCTCGTAACGTGGTGTTTTGATTAGATCAAAGTACGATCTAATCTTGCTTATCTTGATGGAACCATCAATTGACGATCAAGCCAGCATTTCTTCCACCAAATCACGCCTTCACACGCCGGCATGCCCCACGCAGATGCTTCGTTTGTGCCAGGAAGGTGAGAATATAAAAAAAATGGAACGCTCTATCAAACCCTGCGTTCAAGCATCCAGACGAAAAAAGAATTTTGGGATCACGTGTGCAGCCAGCTCGAGGCGTTGCTAGACGGGCAGCGCAACTGGGTACATCTCCTTTGCCCAGGGCAAAGTCGACATATGTTGACGTTTGTCAGGTGTCAAACCTTGCGAATGCCTCATCTCAAATCTTTAACTCACTCCAAGCATTCCCCGCTCATTTTGGCCGAGATGACCATAAGGCTGTGAACTGGTGTGGTGCGTTTCAACTTCAAACATGATTCTCGATACTGTATTGCAATAGGTTTCTATATCGTTGATCATCTCTTCCCTCCCCCGCGCAATACAAAAGCTCTTCCAATTCCAGGCGATAACAAAAAGTTGTTGCTCGGTCCCTTCTGTGGGAAGCCAGCCTGTCAGTTCATCAATGTCTATCCCAACCCAAGGGGTGTCTGCGCCGATGCTTTCAATAGGAAAGAGAGCCTCATAGTACCGGAAGTTGACCGTTACCCTGGCCATATCGCCTGTGATGGAGAAACAAAAAGCGAAATTGTTGTGCCGCTTCTCTTACGACAAGACGATGAGACTGAAGCCATTGGCGTTTTGGATTTAGACTGCCTTGCTGTCGGTGGGTTCGATGCTGATGATGAGATTGGTCTAAATAGGATAGCCAAGCTGATAGTAAGTTCTTGTGATTGGTATAGCAGATAGATTGTATGATCATCGTCTGTTGTACAAAATCTAACCACTTTTATCCTCCCAAGTCATATATTCTACATGTAACTTCTTCTGATTTTCCCAATCCTTTCGTACTTTCTTCACCTGATTCTTGCTCAGCTCTTTGCCGTCTCTGTCCGTGAGGGGGATACCATCTTCGTCCCAGGAGCTGTAGGTTCCTTCTTCAATATTGGGAGGCTTGAAAAAGTCCTGTGGAGGGATGCGGCCTTTTTCTAGTTTCTGCTGGCGTTTGAGGCGCTCAGCTTCAGCTGCGGCAGCCTTTTTGGCAACTTTTGCTTCTACCTGAGCTCGCTTCTCGTCGCGAGCTCTGATGAGGTCCGCAGGAGGGACCAGCTTGACAAGAGCTTGCCCGTCTAGCATATTTTTGATAAGACTCTAGTTGGAGCGAAACAGGGAAAGGACTGGCCTTCTTGATCATCTAAAGCAACACCCAAAGGGATGAGATCCACATCTCGGAGTTTATCACACAGGGCCAAAATATCCTTGAGGGCTGAATCACTTTTTTCTATTGCGAATCGTCGAACACCATCACGGAACGAGGAAAGTTGCCGGAGATATGGCATGAGAATTTCTTCTCTCTGGATCAATCATGCGTCAGAAGAAGAGCAGGACATAACGGCAAAACCCACGTTGATAATTCCGCCACTCTCATGGTCGTCCTGACCCCATCCAATTTCCGAGTTCTCACCTTCACCAAGGCCAAACATCCGAAGCATCTGTCCAACCCATCGAGCACAATTTTCCACAACACTGACATTCAAGGTCTTCCCGCGGGAGTTGATGTATACATTCGTCTTTGAAACGAGTTCACGAAGAACATCAAGGGCAGCCGGGGTGTTGAATGAGTCACACAAAGCGGCTCGGAATCTCGACTGACTTTCAAGTAAACTGAGAAAGGACTCAGCCTGCCTTGTGATGGGACAATTTCGCTCACACGCACCAGTTTGTCAATTCAGTCTCTGGAGTGTCGTAATGATGACAACCATCCGATTTGGTGAAATCAGTGCGTGCTTGGTTGACAAGAGCCTTCACAACGGTAAAGAAATTCTAAAAAGACTGATAATCAGCGCGGACGAGTCGGCTCTGATGGTGGATTATACATTTAGCGTGAGTTCCAAACCACGGACTTCCCCAGTCATCAAAGATTCCGAGAAATCGACTTTCGCATTCCACATCTGGGTTAGGAACGCAATTCGTAGTTGTCGGGCCGTATGTCTCTGAAGAATCTCCTGAACAGGATATCAGTCCCGCTCACAGTTTGTAGCCTCATTACTGACGTCAATTGTAATAAAATTTTTTAGTGATTTGCTCATTTTTAAGCCTTCAATATGCAAATGGCCGGTGTGAATGAAATAATTAACCCACGAGCCACAATCATGATAAGCCTAACCATGATCTTCAGTCAGTATCACTGTTTCGAGAGGAGTTCAAATATACCTCAGATTGAGCTATTTCGTTGTCGTGATGAGGGAAGGCGAGATCGATGCCGCCAGAGTGGATGTCCATATTATCACCAAAGATAGCACTCGCCATGACTGAGCATTCAATATGCCACCCCGGCCTGCCCGGACCCCAAGGTGAAGGCCATGAAGGTTCTCCAGGTTTGGAGGCTTTCCAGAGAGCAAAGTCAGAGGCCGACCGACTGCCATTTTTTTTTGACAATGCACCTGGGTAGAATATAAATGGCAGATAGAAATAGCAATCAGAATAATATTTACCCTCTCCATCTTCCAAGAGTTCTCTATTGCCTTTACTCCAAGGCTCGAGTTTCGCATAATCGTGACCTTCTGCATTGTCAAAAGCTTTTGTATCAAAATATACGCTTCCTTCGGCTTCATAGGCGTAGCCGTTGCGTATTATCTTTTCCACAAAAGCCACAACCTCTGGAACGTACTCCGTTACGCGGGTTACGGTGTTAGGCTCGCGAACTCTTAAGCGGTCCATATCTTTGAAAAATTGACCTTCCCAGAACGCTGCCAAAGACCGAGGAATCGCAGGATCCGTCACAGTCGCGCTGAACTAGAAGATTTGATAAGATGCGGATAAAACACGCTCCAAGGATCTTCTTTCAAACTTACTTGTGAATCTAATGACTGGGCAAGGATATCTCGAGATTCATCGATCAATTGGTGAGCGGCATCTAAACCGGTTTGTCCATTATCCAGGCGAGATTGTGCAGTGTGAACGGCTGACAGCGTACGCACCTACGAGATGTCAATTGAACCGCTGATTTAGAGCTGGTACAAGCGCACCGCGGAGGAGAAATGCATGTCAAATTTTTCATCTCTTTTCAAGCATTCTTGCTTCCATGCCTTGTCTTGAACCTGCTCGGTCAACCGCGGCCATGCTGTTACTTCCTCTCCTCCTCGTGGACGGTCCGATTCAGATAAAGCCCTGCCAACTTTTGCTTGCACATGAGATCTCCATGCTGAAAGTATGTGGTTGATGAGCTCAGGCGAGAGGGATTTGGTTTCGGTGCGGAACTTTTCCAGAAGATGATTTTGACGCGCCCGGACGATGATCTGATACAAGGCGTAAAGTCAATAGAAAGGAAATTATATGTTGCTCTCACCTTGTCATCGATGTCTGTGATATTCATCACAAAGTGAACATCGTATCCAAAGTAGTCGGTCATTATCCTTCGCAAGATATCCTGAGTGACATAGTTTCTGCAACAACGTTAGTCTGCCATTATGAACAATTTTCCTTCGTGTTACCTGGCATGTCCCATATGTGAGGCATCATAGACTGTGGGGCCGCAGTTGTACCACTTTACGTGACGTCCATTTTTTGGAACGAATTCTGTCTGGTTGAAGATGAGTATAAGAGTCAGATTTCTCCACGTTACACTGACTTTGGTCCGTGTTAGAGAGTTATATATTTTGAGGACGGGTTCTGGGGTCGTTCGCTCTGGAATTTTCCAAGGAGGCTGTTGGACAGACATTTGGGGCTTGTGATCAGCAATTCTGGTGGCAGTAGAGAATAATCTGTGACAATAGATTGGAAAAAAGACCGATGGCGCGCGTGCTAACCCCCAGGTCATGTCCTGATTGGTGTCGATTACTAATCCCACAACTTTATTCTCGGTCACGTGCTACATTCGCAACCAACCCTCATGTTTTGAGTCGTTCATTTAAGCTTAATTAAGGAACCATCTCTAGCTTCAATGTCGCTGAGCGCTGATAGCTGGACACTTCATGATAACATTCCGGTCTCAATCCCATTTCTTGTTGTTACCTCTCTCCCGAGATGATCTCCGTTCCCGCTTGAACTTGAGGTGCTAAAACTGCCGGCACATCACCCACACAAAAGGAACAATGTAAACATACCGATTTGTGCCGTTCTTAATTCTCCGTATGCAAATTGTGTGACGTCCAAGCTATGGGTACCTGTCATCGACAAAATCAATCGAAACGATTATATCGGCAATCATGTAAGTAACTACCTGATAGGGTATGGATCCTGCCGAGCCCCAGTTATCGGCCTGTCAGGAATCACAGCATCAGCTATGCGCACGATGCCAATTCAACAGCATTTACAGTTAGAGTGGTTTAGGCGACGCGAGATATAATAGTACGGCGTCCCCACACCGCCTGTTAAACTTGTGTCAAACGCTGTGAAATTGACATCTTTGACATCCTTTTCTTTTACGCGGTCATCAAGTTACTTCGTGGTGCAGTTTGATCATTTTGAATTCGTGATCTGCTATTTACCCCATATCTGTTCTCAACGATATCTTTTGTTTGTTTTGATTCAGACAATCACAGCTGATTATCCCGGTCAGAGAGGAACATGATTCCTCCGTTTGGCTGCGGGCCAGAGAATGGCGTTCGCCGATCTGTGGTTCAACCTTCATCGGCGCTGTTTATGACTTGATGGGAGCGGTAAATAGAACTGTCCGGTCACTTGACTATGTCCGGCTCACACAGAAGCGCTTGCCCCTATATAATCATCTAAATCTCACGGGAAAAAGGTTTATCCATTATCATCCCTAACTCGATTAGGCTATCCTTTTCAGTATTCCTTGCTATAAAGCAATCAATTACACGCAGTGTTAAGGTTAGTTCCTCCTGATGATCACACATTGTCTGATTTGTATAAAAGAGAAGAATCTCTGACGACCCGGGCGATTGAGAACGCACGATTACGATTACGTCCCCTGCTTAACAGATGCAGACGCCCACTTGTAGACAGTTGCGCATTTTAACCCCCGCGGATGCTCACGTCGTCTTCCACGCTGTCCGAAAAGGTTTCCGTCCCATGATTACCCGTCGTCTCGACACCGATGAAAGGCGGAGTATACAGTCAGGCGATGTTTTTGTCTGGGAAGAAAGGGGTCCCAACGCTGAATCTTCCGTAATTATCATTCCTGGTCCTTGCCAACACTGGCGCTGAATCACTTATAGATAGGAATTGAACGTTGGACTGATTCAATTCGATGGGGCCCAAGCCGCGTAAGAGACGTAAGTTCCTCCCTTGTCTCCTCGCACTGAACACGGTCTTCTTAACCGTAGACAGGAATTTCTTTACTACAACGAAAGAGGGACTACACCAAATGACAGCGATTCGCCGTCATCAGCTTCAACGTACGTTTCCCGTTTTCCCAGTCTTTCATATCACTGATGTAATTTGTAGACTATCAAACTCTCGCGATTCATATCGCGGCAACCTTGTCAAGCAGACATATTCGGTTTTTGTCGACACGGAAAGAGGACGCCGTAAATGGCACTTGAGTACGCCTTGCATTCACCTCTATCTCTCCCATCTCACCAAACACCGTACAGTTGCGTATTTCACGCAAGATACTCTTTCTTCTCTTCATACTGTGAATGACTTTCCCGACCTTGCGTCTATACGAGTCCCCCCTGGGATGTATAAATCAGCCCGATGTGGAAATCGTGGTGCTGGTCGCGCATTAGTACCGGAGGAGCCACTCCCAATCATAAGGACTTATCCAAGCTACCAGCCCATACTGTATCAACACCAAACTTCAGTTGATCTTCTTGCACCCTTAGAGTATCTCAGAGCATGTCCTCCTCCCCGCCGACATCCTCTTGATGAGAAGGCGTTAATGTCTTTCCTCCACAGCTCAACCTGGGTTCAGTAAACAGCTTTTGCGTGCTCTTGTATGATTTCTTTATGTCTGCGATGGACTCATTCGCTTCATGCATCTTGACAGCACTGCAGACTTTACTTATGTGGAATGACATACCCTGAATATCGTGTCTTCACACCTCGAGCTCGTATGTATTTCGGGCCGTTACAATTATATATATCTATTCCGACTCGGAACCTGATTGTTAATCAAAGTGACACCTACGTCAGCCTGCATGTTGTATCAGACCTAAGAAAGTTCTGCAACAGAGAATTCGAAGAATGGAAGCCCGCCTGTCCACACTATCAGTTCATATTCGTTTGCACAAACACCCGGCGGGAAGTGACGTTCATTTACGGCAGAATTGTCCGGAGATCCGAACTATGTAGCCAGGATCAGTGATTCATGCACAAGACATCGGAACGTGGCTTCAGGGTGAGTCCAGGCCACTTGGCTGCACGCGGGGCGTGGGTGTTATCGTCCACATCACTGATTTTGGGCCATATTGAGACGTCAATATGCGACGCTCTGCAATACAATCATATGTCCAAAAAATTGTCAAGGAAGACAAGCGCGGGCGGAAGTGATTGACTATGTTCGAGTGTGTATTGCTGTGCACCTACAAAAACGGTATTTTGATCCATGCAAGAGTCGCGGGGCGTACCATTTAGAAAGACAATCACCCATCACATCAATAAAGTTTCCAAGACAGCGCCCATAGCATCGTTCTTAGATATTCCCCGTAACGCGAGAATATTTAATCTGCTATATAGCCCTGCGATTGCATGCGCCACAGTAAGCAAGCTTGTTTCCTTTAGTAGATTACGTGCATAAATTCCGCCGAAACCAGCCTTTCGCTCTGTTGTCTTTGGACATATTGTATATGCATATTCGCCCCCTACGATGACAGTTTTACGGGGAAAATTGCAAAACGAACGGGATTAAGTCCTGCAACACAGCTGATCGAGAGTGTTATGAAGTCATGTCATAGCGTGGATTAAATCGGGACCTATCGTCAGCTCCATCAGGTGTCAGATGAGTGTGGAACTTAGGCATGGTACACGCAGACTTAAATGGTAATCCAAATTAACTATCAGGCACTTCTCCGATCTGTGCTTGTTCTGAGGCCTCATAACGGCTCCCAGAGGCTGGGTTGCACCCACTTCCTTTTGTAAGTATGCAGCAACCCACTCTCAGAGGCGTGCGCATCCGCTCCTCCCAAGATGTGCATAGGATCTTTTACGGTGTGCAGATAGGGCGTCTAAAGATGCTCGAACGACGCTTGGACAACGAGGAGCGAGAGGCCCTTACGTCAGGATGCGTATACGTATGGGAAGAGAGGGGGTCACGGAACGTGGACGTCACGGGCGAAGGGATGGATAGATTCACGGAGGGCAAGCAATGGGGACCATCACGAGTCCGAGATGTAGGTCCCATGAGCGGAGGCAAATTTTAGCGTGGCTCATTCCGATCACTTCAGGACTTTCTATTCTACACTCAAAAGTACGCCTCTGGTCTATCCACGTCTTCCTGTTAATCTTTTCTTTCGCAAGGACCAATTTGTCTAGCACTCATGCATTGGACCGTCTCATCAAACAGACCTATTCCGCTTGGTTTGACACGCCCACGGGGAGACGGAAGTGGCACCTGAGTTGGTTTTATTGATATATCTCTTCTATTAACGCTGACCGCTTCGAAGCTGCTTACTTTTCAGATAGCACAATTGATGGCCTCTGTACTATTGATGAGATGCCCGCCCTCCGAGACATCCAAGCTCCTCCTGGCCTCTTTGAATGCGCGAAATCTAGCAAAAGCAAGTCAAGGAGCCGACAGTCTGGAGAACTTCATTCTCAAAAACTTAATTCATCTCTTCACCCTCAAGATCCCCAGACTTCAATGACTTTTTCATCGGAACCTGTGACTATGATACAGCCTTACATCGCCAAGGAGTCAAAGCCAACGGCGACTCATCCTCTTCCACCCGTCCGGCCCCCACCAACCTACAGCGCCTCCATTCACATTGAGGACCTAAGTAATAATTCTACTCCATGGAGTACTTCGTCCTCGCAAGGTGACTCCACTCTTAAACATGCTCCCTCTCGACATCACTTTAGCCTTCCTCCTTTCAACACTTTCATCTATCCAGGTGATTCGTCTAGAACTCCGTCACCTGCGGACTCGGGGACCGAGTCTTCGTTGCCATGCTGGAAGCCATCCCCCAAGTTGTTTTCCTTCAGTGAGGGCTACAGGGATAGTCGTGTTCTGCCTCCCATTTACGGTCCAAAACGTCGGATATATGTCCGCGATCCGCTAGATGACAAAGCCCTGCGAAGTCTCCCTCGATGACCATGTAGAATCAATTTGTCGTATAAATCTAGTGATAACTCGCAGATCTCTACGTCACTGTAATCTGTAATGGTCCGTGCGTGAGGAAAAGCGAAGAAGGCTATACATCGGAGTTCGAATGCTCCAGGGTTTTTGCATTGGCACATGATGTATAAAAGGGGCCTTACTCATCTCCCATCACCTCGGTCGCTGGCCCACCCCAACATCGGTGAAGCCTTCACCGCCTACGTCTGCGACGACGACGCTGAGAAATGTCAAATAAGATAGTGGTGAGCTGCTCACCGATCCCTGTTCGTAGTAGATCACCTGGGCTTAATATGAATGCCTTGGTATTTTTGAGCCTGGCATATACCGCGCTGTCATCGACGATGTCATGGCGAACATTAAGTCCGAATTCGACGAGTACGGCGTTTCTGAGGACGTCCTGGCTGAACTACAGCATGTAAGTCCAATTCGGTCAGGTTTAGTCCGCCCGTGTAATACCCTTTCACTAGAAATGGGAGAACAAAGTCATAGCATCTCATGTTGCAGAATTCGAGGCACCAACGCCAGCGCCAGCCTCTCAGCATCCTGCCGCCCCACACCCATTGGCGTATCAGCACCCTTTAATGATGCACTACCCAAATCCTTATGCGTTGCCGCAGCCCGGTATGAACCCCGTAAAATCTGAGCCCTCAGACAATCGGTACATGTTACATCCTGGCATGTCTTACCCGCTACCTCCACTTGCTGGCCCAGTCCTCAATGGCGTTCGAGCTCCCTTACCTGGGCATACTCCGCAACACCCAGGTGGTCAAACGGGCATCCTATCTTTTGCTCGAACCCTGCCGCCTCAAACTCAAGCTTCTCGGCCTGCTTATATTGCCCCTGCCACCACTTCAACGCAGCCACCGGCACCAGTGACATCACAGCCAGCCCAGCGTATACCTCAGGTTGATGGGCCGTCAGAATCGTCAGGAGATGAAGAGGAATCGCCACCTCCGTCCCAAGGGCAAGCATTCGCACCTAGAACGTCCCATCCGTCTCTACCTCAACCCCGAATCGCTACAACAGCGGCCCCAGCCCCTGCAGACTCGGAGGCTATCAACAGCGATCTTGACGACTCAGACACTGAAGGCGAAGAAGAGGCTGATGAAGGCGTTGCTGGAGAGACCGACATCGTTTTCTGTACATATGATAAGGTCGATTGACTTATTTTGATTCGCGAAAAGTTGCTTGACTAGATTTTCAGGTTGCGCGCGTGAAAAATAAATGGAAGTGCATCCTCAAGGATGGTATGATACATGTCAATGGGAAGGATTACTTGTTCGCGAAGTGCACTGGGTAATGTCACATCCTTCAACTCTCAAAGAGTTCTGAAACTCATTGTTACTTAGTGAATTCGAATGGTAATAATAATTCGTCGATCTACACGCTTTTAAACTGTTTTCTTTGTCTCTTCTCGCATCCTCACATCGATCAAATCCTCAATCAACCGACCCTTCACTATGCTGTTTGTACATCACTTATCATATTCCTATATCCATCGCTCTCAGATTGCATATTATATCTAAAGGAAGATAGCTCCGGTTCATTTTGATCCAACTTCTATATCAGTCTTCAAATCTTCTGTGAGGATGCTGGGATGTTACGATCCCAGTAATAGTTAATCCAAATAATATTGCAGCAACATAATCAAGACTCAGTACGCCATTTCTTCACTTGTCAGGCCGAGTCACTCGATATTTCAGTTCATCTTTGGTGAGAGGAGGTCTTCTGCCATGGCTACAATGGTGCAGTCGAGTGTATATTGATACTATATACAATCATTTCCAGAGAGTGAAAAATATTGTCAATGAAGACCTGAAGCTGAAGGCGCGAAGATCGTATCTCCGCCCCGACTTGATCATATTCTGGCACGCCGCAATTGCGTCGGAATTTGTGCGAGTCGCGATAGCCTCTCATAATATCTAGAGCTTGAGATATCTGTATATATTTCCTTGGGCGCTTGTGAAACTACGAAATCTTCGCCGGTATCCTTGCATGTCTATCACCTATTTGACTCAAAACTCGTTCTGCAGTAATCGCGAGCAGAAAGAAAGGAGCTGTCCCTGGTCTCAAGGAACACCTGGAGACCGGTGATGTGTCTAGGATGATACAATTCTCGAAAGTTGCTCATTGGACTCAAAGCAAGTCAATAACATTATAGACTGTGATTACAGAAAGGAGATCATTACAATGCAAATCTTGTTGCCGCGGATCCTTGGACAATATTGAAATAAGAGACGTTAGTTTTCCCTCCAGCTACTTTCTCAAACAAGCATCTATCAGAGCTATGAGTACTGCCTGTACATTGATTCCTAGACCACCGCAAGAAATAGTGCAAAGACAGTCAATAAGTATACAGATCTGCGGACAGTGTATTTAATTATTCCATGCGTAACGCGCAAAGTAGAACCAGAAAGTGGACCTCGGCAAAATGTTGGAACATCAAAGTTCATCTTTTGAGGACAACAACCCTTTTCAGCGGAGCCTAAATTGCGCAGTCCATGGTATGTACCAGGGTTTCCCTATGCGCGAGCGATAAAAAGGCATGAAAGCTGGCTGTCACGTATATTTTAATCTCGCATCCCAGACAGACGAGATCCGAGATTGTTCTATGGGATTGAAAAAACATGCGATGTTTGTTTCGAGCCAATGCTCAAGAATCATCTCTACCCATGGTTGAGCATGATAGTGTGAATATGGATCAAGAGTCCACTTGATTTATTTCCTCGGAAGACTTTTCGATGAACAATCTATGAAAATCAAGTTTCAATATCTGGCACCAGCCGAAGAAATACCGAGTATCCTTGCTCTCACTAAGAGCCGTGTATGCTCACAATCTGAATACTTTGTAAATGTGAGCATATGTGCGGACCGGCCTGATGAAGCAGTCAACGTACTTCTGGATAGTTAGAACATCTGCATCTACAAAGTCCCAACTTGTGCTCAACACAGACTAGCATGCAGGAGAACGATGGCTTGTTCAAGAAGGTAGTTGAAAGACGAGGGTAATGACCGTGTTTGATGTATTGCTCAGATGAACACCTTTTCCCAGAGAACTGTTAACATTGTTTCTATGAAACAACAGGCTTGTCGAAAGGTAGTCAAATCTTTTACGTTTGATCGTTGTAGGCGGATCAACTCATAGAAGCGTAGGATGTGGACAAGCTGGGAGTACCCGTAGCCAAGGTCCGATACGAAAGATAGCTCGCAGTTTTACAGTGGTCGTTAGTTGACCGTGGCTGATGTCAAGGTTTATTCAAATCCTGGCAGCTGTCTTAGCACCTCGTCATTCTCGATACGAAGTCCCAAAGTTTCCAAAGATTCCAGGTGTTGGCAGACTAGAGCTGGGTTAAATGGCACTACATAACCCGAGGATAACGTATCTCGGAGAGTAGAATAGTAGATACGGTTTATCTATAAGACGTCAATGAAGTATAGTAAGGTAAATAAGATGAGCTTGCTCTCAGATACGGCTGACAGAATATATAGGAAGACAAAAAAGGAAAAGTAAGTTCAGTCGTGGTCTGGTGACGTCGAAAGTCTAATATCATTTGTATAGTTTTAGTCACGTAATCAATAATCAGTCCATGGATGGTCGAGTTACCCGATACACATCTCTAGAAATAAATTACGAATTTTTAGAAGTCCCATGATTCTGAGGATAGAGAGATCGGGAGCATTACAGCCTACAGTCAAAGGCCGCGAGGTAGCTCAATGCAACTTGAAACAAGCAGCTTCCAACTCACTCTCACGCTCGATTTTGTTGCATGCCATACCATAGCTTGAATGGACACTACTTCGCGGAGCACCGGAGCATAGAAGTAGAACCATCACGTCCAAATCGAAGACCATGATGTAATGATCTTTATTATAGTGTCTCTTGGATTCCTCGATACCTCAGGTTGCCTAGATGATGCCAATGAACGATAAGAAGTTCAGAAAGGAAGAGTGGGGCGGGATAGCGAGCCTAAGTTGTTGTGGATACCCCCTTTGGTCAGCAGCACCGGGCAAGGCCCAATACTTCCGGTTGTACTGTATCGATCAACGGTGTGATTTTCTGAATATTCAATACCAAGGCGAGTAATCTGAGTCTCAGCAAAAGCTGCGCCGATGACACGATAGGGGTTCAAGGAAAGACCCGAGGAGCCCATAGTTGTAAGAAAAACTTACGAGCCATGGCATTTATCTGAGTCAACTGAGTTGTACACAAGAACCTAGATATAAGCTATAATACAGGAGTTAAGACATAATAAAGATATTGGATGTCAGTTTCTGTTGAGAGTTTGTTCACGAGTAAATTTCATCAAACCATCTTCTTTGGATAAGACGGTCGCCTTCTCGCAAGATGCACGGACCACCCCAGATAACCCTTTCCGACAGATTGTTTTCTTCAATATATGCCACAACGTGTTGGTCAGATGCCCCAGGCTGGAGCCAAATCGTAGCTACAGAGAGCTTGTGAGCTTGTTTGAGCAATGAAAGTGTAACCTGCCAAAATAAAGTAGCATCAGATATACTTAGCATCAAAGTATAGATGTCAGAGCTGTCCTACTTGTGGCGTTGCTGATATTGTGAGGGCCGTTGTTGACGGTGATGGTAGCTTGGATATCGAGGGTATGGCACTTAGGCCATCCAGTCTTTTCTCTTTCTGCCAAATCATAAGTACGAAAAAGTGCGACATTCAATGGCGTGTCACTCACGGGATGAACAGGTATTACATCCATGTGTTTATTTTGATACCAGTCCAGCACCTGTCAGTTGTTAGCCATATTAGTTAAGGCGATACGTTAGGGGATACCTTGGATACTAGTTTTGAAGGATCCGAGGACGCACCGATGACTGCGAATTGTGACGAAGCAAAGAATCTTTCTTGCTTCTCGCAGATAGGAAGTGTTGAAGAGAGCATGGCGTAGTTGGGTGGAACAGAGGATTTAGGACTTAGGTAAGGTAAGGACGACCGATTATCTGAAGTGAGACGTTAGGTTAATAAAGGTTTGACCTTGGGCTGTAACCCCTAAGGTTGATGTCAAACAAGGTATCACACTGCATGAATGTTGCATATATACGATGAGAACATGCCCGCGGCCTACAGGGCCGCGGGACAGCCAAGAGGACTCAGGTGAACAATCTGTCATCCCTACTTTCCATTTTCCGTAAATCCGCGGAAGTAAAGAAAAGAGTGTATTTCTTTAGTGATGTTATAGACAATAGATCCGTGGAGAGAGACCTCACAGATGGCTACGGATCCCATCTCCAAGGACGAGAATGCATGGACCACCGTAGATGGCGCGGTCGATCAAACCATTTTCCTTGATGTACTCGAGGACCACTTCATCTTCAGCTCCAGGCTGGATCCAGTAAAAGGGAACATTCAGTTCCTTGGCCTTTTTTAGGACTGAAAGAGTGATCTACCACAGTCCAACCTTGCGCAATTCCAGAGGCAGGGTAGAGCATACCTGGGGTGGTGTTATGATACTGAGTGCAGTTGTGGAAGGCGAGGACAGTTGAGAGATGTCAGTAATAGTTTTGAGCCCTTCCAGCTCGCGTTCCTTCTGTATGAGCGAAGTATATGAGCAGTGGAAGTATGTAAAACACCATAAGCAGACAAACGGGATGAACGGGGATGACATGAGTATCCCTGGCCTGGTACCATCGAAGTATCTGTGAATTTCAAAGTCGGCCAAATAATAGTCATGGTTCTTGGGCAGACGTAAAATTGACCTCATTCCCGACTTTTGACTGATCTTTGGACGCGCCAACGACTGCGAAGGTTGGACTTTTCATAAACGCTTTCCCGATAACCTTCTGGGCGTCGGTCATAGCACCAAAGTTGTAGCGATCCAGAGGCATTGCGTGCTTCTGAAATGTCGTAGATGACACGATGAGTCTAAGTTTGACGTAGAGGGTTCTGGACAAGTAGGGCTTTACAATTCGCAAGAACATATGACAGTATGTATGTTGCTATAGTAATCAAGGAGGAAAGCATGAACTACTTCATCTTGCTAGACAAGTTGCACGACTCTCTTTAAAGGGCACAATGGCATTTATTGGTTGTCGCCTCCTACGACACGGATCTATCACTTTGAACTCCAAGCACGGAAGTAGATTAATGCCTCTTCAAAAGACAAGAGTTATGGCTACTATGTTTGTGTAGAAAGCCTTGAATATATGCAGGGCCCTGCTTACACGTTGTTTCGAGATAATCGCTACCCGAATGATAATAGATCGGCAACATTCTTCATGACCTTCATCTTCACTGAAACCAAATGCTTTGGTTTCCCGAATTGCCCTTATGGGTACGCTGGCCCTCAAATTCAGCAACGCGACATGTCATATACGGAATCATCATTGGTTTCTCACTCTCTCTGACCTCAACGTCCCTAGCCTTATACTACCAAGCACGAAAACGACGAAGAATTTCAGATAAATTTACTCCACGACCAATCGAGCTACGCAGTGACGAGGTGATTTCTGGCGTGACTGGCTTAATCGGTGCGTTCTATTACTTATTGAATGAAAAATGCTCAATTATCCAAGGAAATACACCTCTGATCAGAATTAACTCGTTAAGTGACGCTCTTGGTGTCGAAATACTTGGAAAGGCCGAAGTAATTTGTGTCTTTGGATCGTTGTGCATGTCTTGATACACGACATAGTTTCTTAATCCTGGCGGGAGTGTCAAAGATCGTGTCGCACTGCGCAGTATGCGGCCCCTTCTCATGCTTAAACCACACGCGCTGAACTTGTTTTCCAGTGATCAACGATGCTGAGCGTCTGGGACTCTTGAGACCGCATACAGGTTCGAGAATTTTCGAGGGAACTGTTGGATCGACTGGGATTTCTATTGCAACCATTGCTCGTGCAAAGTGAGTTCGCTTTCAGCGCGACGATGCCTTTTTTACAGTTCATGATTGCAGGGGTTACGATGCTAGTACGTCTTCTAAAACTTTAATATGATCTCTATGATTAATATTGACTAAAGCAATAATCATGCCTGATGACGTTGCGAGGGAAAAGGTATCTGCGTTACGATGTCTAGGTGCTACAGTTGAGCAAGTTCGACCCGTTAGTATCGTCGACAAAAAGCAGGTACGTCTTCGCTCATTTGCTTGCTAGGTCTATTAATCCATATCTTTTCAGTATGTCGTAGGTCGGCTGCTGTCATCTTGTCCAGCTGTCTGTTGAAGAATTGTTATAGAACCTCGCCAGACAACATGCTGCGAAATTCGGACACACCGATTCTCTTACTGAAAGTGAAATCCTGCAACGTCCACATCTTATTCCTTCACCATCATCCTCGGTTGTTGTGTCTACCAAATCTTTACACGTCAACTTTGACACAAGTAACCTTGACGAGGAGGAAGATTACTTAACGAAACCCCGAGGGTTCTTCGCTGACCAGTTTGAGGCGAGTCTTCTTCATTGTCGAATTTGTGGATTCGTTGTCATCCAAACTCATTGTTTCTAGAATCGGAGCAACTTCGATGCCCATTTTGATGGAACTGGGCCCGAAATATGGAGACAAACTAATGGGCACATTGATGCATTTATCAGTGGTGCAGGTAAGGCGTCCTTCTGCCTTTCTGCGATTGAGATTGATCATTAAACATTCTTTCTAATGGTCAGGTACAGGTGGGACCATTGCAGGGGTCGGTCAATGCATCAAATCCCTTAACAAGAACGTTATTGTCGCGCTAGCTGACCCCGAAGGCAGTGGGCTATACAACAAAGTCCGTAGATGACAATTACCGCGTCTCCATTCTAAATGCCATATCATACAGATAAAACACGGTGTTATGTTTGATCGTAAAGAAAGCGAAGGCACTAAGCGGCGGCATCAAGTTGACACAGTGGTCGAAGGAATGTACGTATCGGATTTCTCCTACCACCGCGGATTGCCTATGCCGGGATGCTCACCTATTCTGTAGCGGTATAAATAGATTGACAAACAATATTGATCTTGCGCTACCTATTATTGATGATGCATTTCGGTGAGTTCACCGCTGTTTTCTTCCATGACTCAATTTATATCAGCGCGTTGTCAGAATATCTGACGCAGAAGCAGTTTCAATGTCTCGTTACCTCGTGCAACATGACGGACTGTTTTTGGGCTCAAGTAGCGCCTGCAATCTTGTTGCCTGCGTGAAACTGGTGCGTCGGATGGGTTGGGGGGAAGGTCAGACTCTTGTTACAATCCTGTGAGGACTCCGAGTCATTGTACACTTGTCATAATCCTGACCGGATCATCAGATGTGACTCTGGGAGTCGCCATTATTCTAAGGTTCGTTTGCTATCCAGTCATTGAACCATATCATGATGCGTTGCTCAATCCTGACAATTGAATAGTTTTGGTAAGTTGTCGCAATTGCCCTCACGTAAGTCCGCTGACAAACCGGGCTATTGTGTAGGAATGACCAATATCTATGCAAAGCAAAGATTCCCATAGACCCTCATATAGTCGAGGAACTGTTGATGCCAGTGCCTCCTTTGGAGCCTCATTCATGAGCGCAGGCAGAGTTGGATGTTGACAGTACAACTGCTTTCACGATAATTGCTGTATCGACCTGCTATCATCATTGATATTTCATTCACGGTATCGTTATTCTTGTGC
Organism: Termitomyces sp. T69sscA; assembly: GCA_017657225.1. Lineage (NCBI taxonomy): Eukaryota > Fungi > Basidiomycota > Agaricomycetes > Agaricales > Lyophyllaceae > Termitomyces > Termitomyces sp. T69sscA. The sequence goes on from JAGGAQ010000007.1 coordinate 130,072, forward strand.
AATAGCATAGCCCTCTTTTTCTTCTCCGATGGAGATTCTGAGTCCTGCCCAGATGCAGTCTAATAAAGCAGCCCCGTTGGAACAAGCAAAGACCAGGGTAGAAGCGTAGTAAAAGTTGGCATTCCCTGTGCCTTGGTTAAGCCATAATTGATTAAATAGCGGCATAAGGAGCGCAGCGTGTAGATGCAAAAGTGCTGTGACTGTAGGATGGCGAAGATCTTCAAATCAGTGAATACGGGTTGTCAACTTTCCAGAGACAGCTGTGACGTACACGGATATATCTCCGGGAAGATAGCGATCATGGATAAGAACATACCAGGATCAGAAAGCGTGGGGTATGCTTTGAACGTCCCAACAATTCCAATAAGCAGGAATGCCGCATACAAAGGATCATACCTGAAATATCCTCCGTTGGTGTGTGTGACCGGGACTAACGTAGGACTTACTGGAACTTGATGCATACTGGAGCAATGTATATTAAGAGATGCATCTAGAATGAGTTACGAGACTTAGGGGGCGTGAGTATCGATTTCAGTGACACCTACCGAAAAGGCCATAAGGAAGAATGATCGGAAGTGGTCGAACATCTCAGTGAAAAAGTACCACCACAAACCTGTGTTAGGCGTTAGATCAGGTAGTGAAAGACTGCATTAGTAGAGATAAGCATGTTATCGACTGTTGTATACATCTGGCTAACCTAGCGCCCCATGTTTGTGTTATCCACGACCACCCACCAGATGTGAAGGCCGATAACAATGTGAAGGTTCCAAGGTACAAGGTGAACTCGCCCAGAAATGGGACAAGCCGAGAAAAGTTGACTCCAAGAGAAGACAATGGCTTTGGTGATGCCAGACGAGACACGGGATCGAGCAGAAGCAGAAGTAGGAGTGGTGTGAGTATTACTATGGATGATAACGATAGGTGCACAAGGAACGCAAAGGATAGCAAGGTTATAGAAGCACGGCCTGTTAAACTTTGTGAGCGATGGATGTATAAGGAGGGAACCACAAAATGGAGTACCTTGGCTAGCGAACATCAAAGATAGCAGCATTAAGGTATTTTCGAACGACGACGTCGATTGTGCTAAGCTGGGAAGAAATATGTAGGGGTTCCAAAAGTACCTAAAGTGTTTTAACGAAAAGATGATACACTGTAAAAGTACAACTTACATGGCAGCAACTAGAGTGTCCCTCTTGCTATTCGATATGCGCTGCCGAGAATTCCCAATTCTAACCAATGCCCATGCTCCCAATGCATCGGATAAGGTCCATAGTACCGAAGATGTTGCACCCGTCACGGGAAGGATAGTTGTGAACAGAGACAGATATAGTGGTGACTGCGCATTTCAAACTTCAGTAGTTTACGAGTCCATTGTCTAGACACGCACATGTCTGAAGACCCCTCCTGAGTAAGGGTCTACTCCGTTTTTAAAGAGATAAATTCCTTCCTGTACTATGATCCGTGAGTAATGCGGTTGTCTAAAGAGTGAATAAAGCCCACAGTAAGAATACGATGTCAGAGCAGACGAGAGTTGTTGGTTTCCATGAAGCAGCTGTGGAAAACTTGACAAGGCAAGAAGCTGCCGGCCCACCAGAAAAGACGAGAAAGCCAATCCAAACGCCGTTGGAAGGCTGCATTTAATTTTGGACATGACTTTTGGAGGACAAAGCTTCCGTTACTCGTGCAGTCCAAAACAAATAGAATTGACAAAATATTGATTCGACCCAGGCTCGAACTGGGGACCTTCTGTGTGTTAGACAGATGCGATAACCAACTACGCCATCGAACCAATGTCAATATTTCAGAAAGGCAGAACATCAAATACGATATGACTAAGGACAGCAGTCCCGCAAGGCTTCATATGGTATTGCGATTCAAATCCCATCTCTGCTCGATTCAAATTGATCTTCTCATTATCCACTTTCACCCATCTCTCACTAACACCATCATTGAATACTGAACTCAAGTTTGGGAGATATGACTGAAGATTCGAGCATTTGTCCATGGCGAATGTGTACATGTTAGTATTCAATGGCGTTACACTCACTTTGACAGGAATACAAGTCAACCATGACAACCCTGGCTTCTGAAATCAGCAATGGAGAATGTGAATTTGGTGAAGTTGGGCAGTGGGGTCAATGTACATACGTCGGATTATTTATCCTAGGAACCGATGTCAGAGAGGCACCTATATACCCATGATCACAAAGAGGTCATAACTATCTCGAAGGAATGATGACGAAAAAGTCCTCATAAAAATTGGTATTTATGCCGGATTAAGATTCTAAATGCACTCATAAATAACCGAATCAAGGTCACACCTCATTTGGGCGTGGCGCAGAACCGGAAATGTTCCCCGGAGGTATAGGTTAGTGCATTGGAGTTCTCTCCTGCTGTAAATCACATGCCCAGATTTTCCTGTATCAAAAATATGCGCCTGCTCCTGCATAGGTACCCACTACAGCAGGACTCAGGGTATCTGCAAGGGGTGTCCAAGACTTGTCGCCATCTAGGGCGAGCGCTTCAGTCTGGGCCTGGATATGAGCTACAGATCCAGGCCCGAATGCAGGAGGTCGGGGTAAGTATGATTTTGCGGCGATGGCCATGATTCCAGCTGGAATTTTGGCTTGCAAGTCTGCTTGGGTTGGTATGGGTTGGAAACGAAGCTGAAAAAGCGTCATGTCAGATCATGCTTCCTATCCGTGAATGTCGAATTAATACCGAGTCATTGACCTTCTTGTAATATTTGTGAAAAACGTCGACGCTTTCAAGCTCGTCTACAATTTTCTGCTTCAGGTGATCCTTGATATCCTTGTCCCCACTTCTCGTAAGTTTCATACTTATCCTACCATCTCTGAGCTCTTGGAGCTCCTTCTTTGCCCATGCCATGAATCCTACAGCATCGCCCCCTCTTTTAGTCCCGCCTTTCTCGCCAGCTTCCACCCCAAGCCACTTATGTGCAAGTGCGGAGTATAATGCCGTCTGGTCCGCCAAATATTTCCTTAGATCTGCCGACACCTCGCCTGTAGATTCGGGTGTGGATGATGGACGTTTGCGTGTGCCAACTGTTTTGACAGTCGAGCGCGCAGACGAATACAACGTCGCGCATTCTAAGTGCATTTTAGCAATAAGACTCGGGGAAGGATGGGATGATGGTAACGGTGGGCCAGGAGCAATATTGCTGTCAAATGCCGCTTTAGATAGATATTTTCGGATAGCCAAGGTTTGCGCATCTGCAAGTGCCATTCTAATAGAAGTAAATGGATGTTCGACCTACGGTAAAACGACATACTTGGCAAGAGCATTATTCACTTCTCTGCATAGTTCTGGGGGCTGTTCAAACCCGATAGACCCTCCTTTGATTTGACTCTCCCATAGTGGTATCACAGTATCTGCAAGATACGAATAGATCCCACTGGCACGGCAGAGGAAATCCACGGCGATGTTCAACTGATCATCCTTTGCCTTGCGCTCTGAATCTGTGATGGCCTTGTCGAATTCATACCGCCCTAGAGATAGCACAGTTGAACGCGCAAGGTTTGACATCGCGAAAGCATATGTGAGCAAGGAAAAGGCAAGATCGGCTTGGAGGCCTGGGATCGAAAGTCGCGGCGAGGTGTTGAAGATATTCGCGGAGAGCGTCGTGCGCCAGCTAAATTCTGAGAAGGCTCGCAATGCTCGACTCGTTCCCCAAGACAATGGTACACACGTGGTTCTGATTTCAAAGCAATATCATCATGGGCTAGACACTCAATGATCCCACGCAGCTGAGGTAGGTATTCCTCAAGAACCTGAACACTTGCGCTGTAAGGCTCCTCATACAGTCTGTGAATATGAGCTATTAAGACGCACCTTCACAAGCTGCAAATAGTCCTTACATCCATGCTCTGTTCGCTTGCTAACTTTGAGAACAGATCGGACATTCGCTCGCAGTTCAGTGGCAGCGAGGATGTCCGCATCGTGTCGTTTATTGACAGTTAAGTCGTTGCAGAAGTCAGAGAATGAAATCGCCCCTGAAGTTGGGAGTTCATAAAGAAACATCTGTGATCTGCACGTGCACCTTGTTGTGACTCAAAATCGTTGTACAGATGGATATCTGTGATCTAAAATGATTCGACCCAGGCTCGAACTGAGGACCTTCTGTGTGTTAGACAGATGCGATAACCAACTACGCCATCGAACCTTGTTATAGAAGAACGATCAAAAATAATCGATACTCTCTCTTGGATCGGGTGTCCATGTCAAATACTCAACCACTCAATTCATTGCTGCCATTGATCATTTATGGATTTTACTAGTATTGTAACGATGGAATGTAGTGTACATGATAATCTTGAAACATTATAACATACATGTGATCTTGAGATAATCCATCTTGTGTAGTGTTCAGTCGTAAAGTCATTATTAATGTCCAAATGAAGTCGGTCCACGAACGACCATGATATGCATTCAACGAGCAACTATGCGCCGTCTCGCCTTTTCAAGAGGTGTCAGGTCGTCTAATGTCATGGCTGGATCGGTTCGGTCAGAAGGGTCGTAAACAAAAGGCGAGCAAACATACATGACGTAGAACCATCCAACGATACATCGCCCTCGACATCTGAGGAACTCTTCTCCTCAAAATCGTGGGACATTAATTTTGGAAGCATTGAGCGGCGGCGCTGACAGTACATGAGTATGAATGGAAAGTCGTCCAAGAACCATAAAGCACCTTGTTCGTCCCACTGACGTTGATACTATCGAGATCGACTAGGAATCTAGCCTCATCGATATGCTTCTTCTGTTCCACGCATTCAACTACCCAGGCTATACCCACTACAAAGGGTTTAGGGTGTCGTAGCAAGCTGCATCACAACAGGCATCATTTGTGAGTCCTTACATTGCAGCATAAGCAAGGTGTGTACACACCGATAACGATTAATTGTACTCATCAAACCGTTCTTGAACACGACATGTGTACACGTCTGACCGACTCGGGTCAGAATCTGGATATAATGACGTAAGACCTTGTGATGAAGTTGAAGTGCGTGTGCAAACATACTCTAGCACCCACACCCTCTAACATTTCAATGAACAGAGAGCCCACATCGTCACCATCATCATTTCTGACATCCACAAAGATAACGCAATCCTTGAGAAATGCTAAAGACTCTGGTTGACTTGCCACTGATACTGCTGGAGTTATGTTAGAGGCTTCAAAGTCAGAAGTCTTTTCGGTGAGTCGGAGGCTTGTGCGAGTCGGGCTCACTCGTCCGCTGGGTTCAGCACCGAAAGAAGTTGAGGGATAAGTACTGCTAACGCTCCTTAACGCCTTGCGACCCTTGGGTGTCGCTGGAGGGCCCATCAAGCCCGGCCCTGTCGTTGCATTTAGGGATTGGGAGAGCGCTCGTGGGGCCAGGGATATCCCGCCAGATACCTTAGAGTTGTAGGGTTCTGTAGCTCGCTCTTTACCCTTGCCTTCGACATGATCAAGCACCATTTCGTCAGCAAGTGTGTCCAAAGGGGGGACATCTGGGTCCTGGGCTTCACCTCGGGGAACATCATCCGTGATGTCCATCGCGTCCGTTGTGTTTCCTCCTTTTACAGGACTTGCCATTACACTCGGCAAGCTCGTCTTACGACTAGCTTTATGCAGAGTCCTTGCCCTCATAGCACCAGGAAATATGCCACCCCGAACACCGAGAATCCGAGGCCCTGTTTTCGATGGCTGCCTAGGCACTTTGAAACCACCAGTACCACGTGTTTGGGACCCAGAACCAAAAGAACCAACCATAAATTTCCCGGCCAAGGAAGAACGGGGCCCGTTGAACAGGGTGCGCTGCACCAAGCGTGAGCTGTTTGCCTCTCCTTTAGAAGAAGACGCCATCTTTAAATCATCGGGACCAGATGGCTTTATAGAACTATCATCTTTGCTTGTAGCCTCGACTTCTATGCTCGAATCCGGATCGTCTCTATTGAATCCCATACTAGTATTGGGACGTTCAGGAGGTGCTTGCTGAAGCTTCTCTAGAGCACTTGAAAGTGTAGATAGAGACGAACCCTCGAGTGTACTGTAGGAAGTAAATGATCGGGACAGGCTTGCTGATGAAACATTGCATTTGTCAGTTAATTCTTGGCTGGTAAAGTCGTTATACTAACCTCGAGGTCGTGAGACCATGGATATGGATCGAGCAAGTTTGTTTGGCGAGGAGCCTCTTGGCTTCGAAATACTCAGTTTCTTAGGAGAGACCTGCTTGATCAGAGCAGATTTGGTAGGTTGCGCAAACGAACTCTTTCGTGATTTCGCATTCTGCTTTGCAGCATCGAGTTTCATCGGTGATCCTGGCGGTACCAATTTACCAACAGATTCCATCGGAAGGCTAGAGAGATTAGACGTCGACGATACCGTGTCTGGAAGGACTTCATCACTGGACTTGCTTGAAGAACCTGTTGCAACAACGTCGGGTAAGAGAGCATTAGGCACCTTCTTCTTTGGTAATGCTGGTTTCCCTATTGCCTTCGTTGGAAGAGCCTTTGGTATCTCGGATGCCTTCTGGTTCTGTTTCAACGAGACACTTCTTGTGATGCGGGTTGGAGCTGGAATCGAGCTTGGTTTCCTCTTTGGAATGTGAACCTTTGTCAAGGAAGGCTTCGTCGGAGGATTGTATGATTGCGTCAAAGGGATAGGTTCAGCGGACAAAGCTGCTGTTTCAGGGGGTTCGGCCTGTACGACAGGACTTTCAATACCAGCATTCGCGACAGGACGAAGGTCTTCGGCGGGAGCCAACTTAACTACACCTTCCATATTAAACACATGGGCATCACCACCCGGGAACTCAACTGGAGCATCGGGCGCGTTCGCAAGGCCAAGTTCGACTAATCCTGCAGGGGGTCCTTGATGAATGGTGGGGGCTCCTGTGGCTTGATCACGATGGGAAGGCTGTGTTGGTGCAGAGACATCAACTTGCATTGGTTCGTCAGGTTCAAAATCAATGCTCTCCATGGATAAATCTTGGACAAATGGAGTGGTCGGGCGTGCGGAATGAGTAGAATGAGCAGGAGAAGACGATCGTGGAAGGGATGAGGAAGGTGGTGGACTGGGCTCCTTCTCGACCTCAGGAGGCGGCGAGGGTACAACAGGCAAAGGCAGCTTCGGTTTCAGTTTCTGTACCATTTTAGGCTTCATTTTACTTTTAAGAGAAGTTCTGGGTGTAGACACTTCCTCAGCTTTGCCTTTGTCAAGTGATTTACCTTTTTGCGAAGGTTTGGATGGTTCACCCGCTGACTTTAGGCTGGCATAGGACAAAGACGTAGACTTTGGAAAAGTAGCCTTTCTTCTACCCTTACCCTTGACCTGCTCCTTGCTTTCGCGCGCATTTGCCATAAGGACCGTAAAGGCATTACTGACCCGAGGATCTGTAATTACCGATTTAGAAGATGAAGACGCAACCGGTCTTTTGGTGGGTTGTGTTGGCTTGGTTGATGTAAGCGCCAGATTTGTCGAGCTTGAAGGGCGGGGCAGTCTGCTTTTTGTTATCGTAGCAGGACCAAGCGATGGTTTCAAGGGCGAGAATTGCGAAGCGGAAGCCTGAATCTGTCATATGTTATTTTGACAAGATAGCAATGATGAAAGACTGACCTCTGTAAGGCTGATCCCTGATCCAGATGCTACATATCTAATGTCCTCGGAAGCATCCGAGATGGGTGTCAACGGAGACAATGGAGATAACTCTCTCGTGGGGGTAGCTGGGGGTTCTACAACGACAGAAATTACGAGCGGAGTGAGTCGTCTCTTTGAAGGTGTCGGTGGAATTACTGGTGGAGGTATCAGCGGCTCGCCTTGAATAGTACCAGATGGTGACTGATTCTCGTTGGGCGGTACATCGACCACCAAGTCCTTATTATTGCAAGTTATGGGCTGGGGTATATTCAAACCTTGTTCGTCATTTATTGCCGAACCACCCTCGTTCTGAGTGACGTCCAACTTCCCAGTCACCGCAGGTCCAGCAACAATGCGTAGCTCGCGTTCTTGAGAATTAGACTTCCGTTGGTGAGGCGATGCCGGTGGATTTCTAAGGTCAATGTGCATTGAATCGAAGCCTTGCTCGTCCTTCATTGCCGAATCTCCCTCATCCTGAATGACGTCCAACTTTCCGATCATCGCTGTTCCAGTAATAATGCGCAGCTCGCGTTCTTTCGATGGAGAACGAGACTTCTGTCGGCGAGGCGATGGAGGTGGATTCCTAAGGTCAATGTGCACGATGCCAGAAAATGACGATGGGAATAAAGGGACAGATCGCGCTCTTCCTTTCCCAGTCAAATCAATTTCGTCGCGTATGTTTTTTATCTCGACATTAGAGCTATTGGTGGTATCTGAATGTACGCGAATTGAACTTTTGCTGTACGTAGGTTGAGATTGGCTGCGTGTATGGGCAGGACGAGATGGCAGGACATGCGCTATCTTGCCAGAAGACTGGCTATCGGACGCGAGTGGTTCATCGTCATTGAGTTTGGTTCGCTTCAGCTCGCGGCCGTCTTGGCGTCTGACGACATACTCGTCTCCAGGCGAAGGCGAAACGGAGCGCTTAGCTGTACGCAACGCGGGGACTGGCTTACCTGGCGACAATAACGACTCGTCGTCAGTTTCCTGGACAATTTCTGCACGATCTTTCGTGTCAGGTTCTATAGCAGTGTTGACATGACGAAGGGCTGTTCGCGCGTCTTTCAACGGCGATCCCTGGGACAACTGCAACAACAAGTCATCGGGTAAGGCGAGTTGTGATCGAGTGCGTTTCTCTGGAAAGACTGCAGACGCCATGGACGGAACGCGGGCTCGTCTGGGCGCAGAAACCGCAAAACAGCAGTTCGTCCAAGTCACGACTCGAGCGTTGGAAACGACTTGAAATGGTTGAAAATAGGCGCGTATCACGTGACTTACTGGGTGATTTGTGACATCCGAGTCTCTCTTCGGTCCGAGTCATGTTCTCAATCCTGCTCAAGAGCCCGCGCTGTTGCAGACGCGCTGCGTTTCGCGCGCCAAATGTGCGTGTATACCCTGTCGTATCTAGGCAGAAGCTCTCTCGCAGTTCACATCGAATGCTCTCAACAACAAATGCACCGAAGGACTCTTCATCACCGCCGTTAGTGAATTGTCCGCTCATTATCTGTAGTTGACGTTTCAGGAAGCACAGGTTGAAAACTGCTCCTAAAGCCATCCTCATTGTTAACAAGCTCAGAACACCGCCAGTCATACTGGCTATCGACGCTTTTCTCGAGTGCGCTGAACTCAGCTTCATGAGAGAGTTGCAATAATGCTTGATTAGACACGTACAGGCGACATATCCTTGGGTCAGAGTGTTTCATGAAAACCGGGTAGATATACCTCATGGTGCCGAGGTTTGGACACCAGGCGAGTGAGATCGTACCGTTTTCGACCCACACACATTTACACTGATCCCTTTTAGGCCCTAATGCTGAAAAAATTGATCTCGTCGTAACGTTAGGCGGTGATGGGACCATTCTCCACGCGTCATCGCTTTTCAGTGCTGGCGCTGTTCCCCCTGTGTTGAGCTTCTCGATGGGAACATTGGGATTTCTCCTCCCATTTCGTGAGTGTTTTTCAAGCCCATCAACGTCATATATGAAACAAGATGCCAGATATTGATGATTTTGCCAAGGCATTGGAGAGTGTTCTCCTTGGTAAAGCCACTATCCTCAACCGCATGCGATTAGCATGTACTTTCTACAGTAAAGATCTTGAAAAAAAGGGCAATGATGGAGACGGTCTGTGCAATAACTTGAGCTCCGTGTCTCATACCAAACAGACTCCAGACTGGCAGGTTATGAATGAGATAGCACTGCATCGCGGATCAAGTCCTCACCTCAACACGATAGACATCTTTGTAGATGGCCAGCATCTCACTGAGGCAGTAGTAGGTTTACTCGGCCGTCACTTGATAAATGCAACGCTTGACAGGCCACCAACATCTTGTTCTAGTCTGATGGCTTAATTGTATCCACCCCGACAGGCTCAACAGCATATTCCCTATCTGCCGGCGGTCCAATTGTCCATCCGTCACTAAGCGCACTGGTATTAACACCAATATGTCCACGCAGTCTGTCGTTCCGACCTCTCGTGTTCCCTTCATCATCTGTCATTACCTTACGAGTATGTGAAACTTTGATATGGTTAGAGGATGTTCATGGATTTGGTTGATTGTTGCTGTAGATCGGCGATCGAAGCCGTGCACCTGCAGGCGTTTCAATGGATGGGCGCACATCGCATGTGCTTAATCCAGGAGAATCGGTTGTTGTTCAAGCATCGCCCTTCCCGGTTCCATGCATAAACCGTTCATCCATAGCAGATACTAGTTCCGATGAACACCGAGAAGGAGCGGGACCAGGTAAGGAGGACGATTGGGTCCGAGATATTAACAACCTTCTTCAATACAATGCCACATTCCGGAGTAAGGCTTTGCTGAGGCACAGTCGCACTTAAAGCTCAAAAATGGAATCGAAACACCACTATAACGTCCATCGGGCTCTCGTTCATCACTAATAGGGATTTCGTGTTTGGGAACTATACTTTAGCACGTACGTATTATGTAGGATGGTTAAGGACCTAATCCCAATATTGCAACAATCCACAATAAAAGTATATAGTCACTCAAAATGCACAATTGGTTGGTTGACTGGGGTGGGTATATCTGTCCGGAGTCCAGGGGGTATATGGATATCCTGCCCACTTCGATCCGGCTGTTTCAACGCCGACAAAACCAAGAATGCTTATTCTTTTCCGAACGCGTCGAGAGTGCCGGTGAAGGGGAGCGTCGTCGTGGCGATGACGGTACTGATACAGAGTATTGTGGTTGAGGCACTTCCAGATACTGGGGCGGTGCTAATGCATACTTCGCGTCGATCGACGGCTCGATACACACATCAATGATTTCCCCACGCAGCAATCTCGAAACAGCCGCGGACCATGCGCTCGCTGATATGCGCACAGATTGAGATTGGCCATTCAGTTTGGCATTGATACGGAATGAAATTCGGCTTCGTTCTAGCTCTGCCAACTCAGGATATTCTTTCTGCGCATAATCTAATGCTTGCTGCGCGCAACGTCAGCCTCATAGAACATGAAACAGGAAATTATGGCTGACTTCGTAATCATCTGCTGGCCTTACATAAACCAACTTGGAATCGAGACGATATGTGATGATGTCAGTGGGAACAGCGGGCTCAGTACGATAGGTCATCGCTGGCATGTCGAACGAGGTGGGAATCGCGAATGTTCAGTGTTTGCTGCTAACCATCCTCTGAAATATGGCAAGAAAGCATAATGGCAGTGCACAACGATGTCAACCTGAAACATGATAGCTGAACCGCTTCGCACAAAAGCTCGAAACAAAAAGCTATGCTACATTCTATGTGGCTGTCCATTATGTAATCTATCATGTGGGTAATTTCCCTAACGCTTCAAACACACTGCCTCGAACGACAAAGTCTTTTTGATTTTTAATCACCTTCTTTGCCTTCTTCGACTTTTGAGTCAAACGGTCCTCATTAAACGCATGTCCTAAATCGAGAGTCGAGGCTCCCAATAGATCGGATGAAACAATTTCTGGGCTGAACGCTTCCGATGCCATTAGGAATTTATGGAAAGTTTTGCCTGAAAAGCGATGAGCTGAAGATGGCAAAGTGTTTGTGAGCAGCAGTGCTTGGGACAAATGCTCTACGCTTTCCAGTGACTGCAGTATCTGAGCAGTTAACTGTACGTTGCGATCCGAAATTGTCATTGGCGTCTCCTGGGGTGCAAGACTTGAGGAAGACTCTGACGGTGTGCTGAACGTGGCTAAGAAGCACGCTACTTCGCGTCTAGTCCATCGTTCCTTTTCGCGTTCCTTGCTTTGTGTCTCTTCTGCACGAGTATTCAAGGTGCGGACGACCCAGCGGACGGCAAGGACGGGAATGATATGCTCCTTGGAGAGTGATCTTACTGGAGCAACATCAGAATCTAGGGCTCGAAGGAGAACTGTCGTTCTCTCTTCAAGAGAAAACGATACCACTGGAGGAAATCCAGAGTAAGGGGGTAATGAGACTGATTTAAACAGCATATTGATAGGTTTTACTTCCACAGGTTCTTGTGCCACGCGGGTCCCGCGCCGAAGATACTCTGATACGATTGGCGGCCTCGGCGGAGAGCGTGGAGACGTAGCTGTAGAAGAAACGTCATCATGCGAGCCGTGTAGTCGATGCAGTTCTCCCTTGAGAGGCGCTAATAGGTCGTCTCCGGCTAGCTCTGTCTCGCTGTCAGACTCAACTACATCGACAATTTCATCGGGATCCTCCTCGTCCTCATCGAGTTCTTTTTTGTTGGATTCATGCTCGGTCTCCTCACCTAACATCTCCGGAAGACCCACTGCATTGTCCAAGATTGAGTATATCCACTCTCGAATGGGCCTTCCGATGCTCCGAGAGACGGTTTCAGTGTCCGGATGTTCAAGGAATATACGAGGCCAGTAGGTTCCAGAAGAAAGGATATCAAGTAGTTTCGGAGCGAATTCCCCATCTCGGAAAGCTGCCAGATACTGCGCACGAACCTTGACTGCGTTTTGTTGTGCTTCACTTTCTACATCGGAATCGTCCGAAACTTCTACTTCAATCCGCTGAGAAAATACGGGTAATAATGGACATGCACTACGTGGGTGCAGGGCACAGACTTGAGGTAGTTGAAGGTCGTGTGCTGACACGTTGGCATCATCGTATTTCGGTATAGCATATTGTAGCGTGGCCTCCACAATTTTTTCTACGATAACATCAATTTCTCCAGAGCCAGGTCTTGTATTCAGACGCGTAAGGAGCTGGTTAACAGCTCTATCAATCAGATCCATGACAGTACCAACTGGGTGCTTCGAATTTTTGCGTTTCTGCGTCGATGGGGACAAAATGGACTGGATCGTAGAGGCAACCCGAGTAATTCGCTGTGATAAAGATAGTTGCCTGTCAAAAAATAAAGACTGCACAGTTCTACGATCTGAATCTGGTTGTCTTGAGAAATCATTGCCAACAAGAGCGCCAAGTAATGGTAGTAGCGTGACCGGTATGTTTAGGTGCGCTGCCAGGGAGTCTGGTTTGTAAACAACGAGCGAAAGCGTCAATCCATCACCGTCGGGCGGTATGATTCCCCGTCCAATTTTTGCATCGGTAACAGGGCGCCTTTTTGACTTAGGTTTTCGGACTTCCTGGAAGCCACTGTCGTCCTCTTCGCGAGAGGGAACCTCCACAGATATTGGTGCGTGCCACATCATCTCCTCCAAGGGTATATATCCAAGATACCCCTCCGTGTTGAGAACGACGAAATCAGAGTCGTTTCCGACCACATAAGCCCCGATCTTGCCGGCGAGCTCTACAGCATACGGATCACCTTCTTCGTCTGCGAAATGGACCTCCAAGGCGTCAGTGGAATTTTGCAAATTTTTTAAAGCGCTGATGCAGGCTGTGTATGCCAGTGGTGGAATGATCCTAGTCTCGTTCAAAAAACGAGCGGTTCCACGAGATGCCGAGGACGTGCGGAAGAACAGCAGTGACGGCTGCACATGGGACTGGCCTAGCCGGGAGATGACTGTGCAAAATTTCAATTCGGGTGTTGGGCCTAGGATTCCGATAGTCAGATCCAAACACGTATGACAACTTGAAACAGACCGTCAAAAACGAAAAAAATTTTCAGTCCAACTTTAATCCAAGCATTGACTACGATAGCGACAAGATCATAAAACTCAGGATACTCTCCGCCATATACCCATGGCAAATTTGAGTTTCGGTATACATCGTAGATGAATCTAACTCGTATGAATAGTCTGACGATTATCAGGCTGAAGCTAACTCACGACCAACCATCAATCACGACTGGTATAGGGTCTGAGAAAGAATTCGATGGTAAATTCAGTGTAGTAGACAGAACGCGTTGTTTTTCACGCAAATATGTGGTAAGGCCGTGCACACCCATGATAAAAGCAGATGAACTTACAGGAGATGTCTCCTTTTAGTGTCCCAGTTGACAGTAGACACGTGAGTGCCAAGATTGCGACACGTCTCTCAGTACAAACTATCAAGCAACTATAATAGTCGGCGCGTAAAACCTTAAAGTCTTTCACAAAAATCTAAGATTATTCATTTGTCATACAGAAGTCTGCAGCTGTATGCTTTTTCGTATATCAAACGAGAACTCTTCGTCATAGATAAATTGACTTATTCCATTGCTTGTGCTTCAAAGCGGCTCGACGGATAGGACAGTGCATTTGGCCGGATAAATGGCAGAGCGCGTATGTAGTCTGCATCTACCAGTATCTGGGATTCTCTTTGGTGATTCTACCGGTCTCCACGTCATTCAGAAACACAAAACAGATCCAGAACTGGGAAGTACTATCTATAAAAGACAGCTACCGCTTGTGGAGACCCGTGTATAACAGACCAGCAGTTACACAGTGGCGATCCAACGACCTATTCTACACATCTTGTACTGATGAGTGAATGAGTGAAGTCTAGAGGAAATTCCATTCAAGCTGGAATGTGCCTTTGTCCAAAGACTCAAAGTGTGAGAATAGGGAAGGGGACATGTCTTGTATATGCGATGTCAGCGCACAATGGAGATAGGATACCAATACAGACGTACCAAGATCGCCAACGCCACAACCGGGACAAGTATCACGGACGGTGGCAGTGGCGGAGACACCTGTGGCTTTATCAGTGATTCTGATTTTCTAGTATGATTAATTAGTTTCAAAGCACAAGACAAATCAACGGACAGTATGTACCTTTCCGCAGTGAGCACCACCCGCATAGGTTGCGGGACTTAGGGCGACGATGTAGTCAGAGTTAACATTAGTCTGACCACAGCTACCAAGGCCAACATTGAACCAGGTCGCCTGAAATGGTAATTGTTGGAAGAAAATCCGGGTAGGCAGTGGTAACACTTACCTTTCCAGAGTGCTCTCGCTTCTCAAGTTCAGGCGCAGGAGCAGCGAGGGCAAAGACGGAGAAGAGGGCCGCAAGGCAGGCGACGAAGACCATGTAAAAGCCGAAAGAGGACATCGCTGTCAAGTCAAGTAAGGATTGTAGAGCCTAAAGAATGAAGTGATTGAGAAGAAGACAGTGCAAGGTGAGTCCTAACGGGATGGTATGGAAATGAAACCCCCCCAACTTCGTCACCTTTATAGCGTTCTTATAATGGTTAACCATTTTCCACGGAAAAAAAAAACGAAGACGATCGGTGTGTAAAAAGTATGCGGACACCCTGGATATTTTCACGGTTCTCGATCAAACCACGAAATGCAATTTTATTGCGGTGCTGTGGTGGAAACAAAAGCGGAAGGAATCACTTTTGGTAACTGAGGGGTCAGTTGCGGCCGGGGGGCTAGCATACTGTACATTTGCCAGAAGATTTGTTCATGAAAATTTCCAGAGAACAACAGATTTTTCTCGCTGACGGCGGTTGTGTGGCTCTGTTTCTTCGAGTGCCAAGATAGCCGAAATCCGAAAGCATCCAATTGACCAATCCTGCTTTACATGATGATGGGATAGTTCAACGGGAAGGATCGTGTAGCGACGTAGGTCCGTACGTGTTACCTAGAAACATACTGCATTACCCCGAAAATCCTATCATCGCTCGTGTTAAATGACCAGCGTCGTAAAAGAAGATAGAGACGTTGCATCTACTCGCTATCAGCAATAAGCGCGACGATCATTCTGGAGGTTTTACTGTTTTGAGATAGATATCCAATAGAGAAACCAAAGGACTACTCACCGATAAAGATAATAGAAGAAAGAGAGTAGATAAAATCCAAGCTTTATAAAGCTCTCCTTCTTATGCGTAGGCAGCGTCCGGAAGATTTCGGTTGCGTCATACATGTGTGCTTTAGTAAAGATTCTATGAAGGCAAAGTCAGTTACCAGGTCTGACGAAAGAACGTGAAACTCGCTTGTTTGCATTGTATGCCACGAGCGGAGCGTTCAACAAGAACGCTACCCATTGACCAGATAGGAGGAAGAGCAAAGTAAGGAATGCATGAGCAACGTTTTCCGGAAGCACAAACTGCGAACGG
The DNA here is from genome assembly GCA_017657225.1 of Termitomyces sp. T69sscA. Taxonomy (NCBI): domain Eukaryota; kingdom Fungi; phylum Basidiomycota; class Agaricomycetes; order Agaricales; family Lyophyllaceae; genus Termitomyces; species Termitomyces sp. T69sscA. Next base: position 146,150 of record JAGGAQ010000007.1, read on the forward strand.
TCAGAAACATGATGAAAGATTTTATAGAGGATATCAACACTCACCTGATTAAGCTTATTACAAAGGTCTATCGGATTGATGTAGTCGCATTCCAGGTCAGAAAACATGATGATCTGTGCAGCTCAAACATGTGAATAAGAAATATACAAATTAACAGAGTATACATACGAAGAACACCATGCAGAAGAGTAAGGCTGCTGCCATAAGTACAGCGAACAAAAAGAGCCAGCCTTTCGGGGACGCCGTCATTATTTGCGATTCAAGATGTCATTTTTGGATGAATGTCCAAAGACGCGTATGTTCGAGGAAGGAAAGAGTGCCGAACAGAGAAGCAGCAAAGAGTTTTTTTTTGAATAGAGAATAGGCGACAAAAGAGTATGTCAGTACGTCCATTTGCATGAGACGGATAACGCGCACCAGCTATACCCATGTCGAAGCCGTCAGATGAGTTTTATCAAGGTTGCAAGTTCGTGAGGTTCTGTGAGAGAGATAGCACGCGAGAAGAACCTCAGTTGTCCGGAAGTCTAAGAGTCGTTGCACGAGGAAACAAAACCGGATGGGTTCAGGCTGACGTTTCGGCGTTTGGGTGCCAGCTAGCACGTGGGAGTTGTGACTTTGTGACATAATCAATCACCAGTGCGAGTTTTGGAGCGGTATGGACGAAGGAAGTCACGTCTGGAGGAGCAAAAACAATTTAACAGAACTTCCGATACATGACACTATATAAATCTATAACATCCATCAAACGGTCTCCGCCACTAAAGCAGCAATCATCCTGATGGAATTGTGAGAGAATAGATGGAGACTTTACTTCTGGTACTGACCTATATAGATAGTAGAAGAAAGATAACAGGTAAAATCCAGTCCTGATAAAAGCCTCCTTCTTGTGCATCTCAACGGTCCGGAAGATCTCCGTCGCGTCATACATATAATTTTTGTTGATCAGTCTACCAGGCAGCAGTCAGGAGTACAACACGCCAACTATAAAATACGAAGCCTACTTGTTCGCGTTATAAGCCAATAATGGCACATTCCACGCAGCTGCCATCCATTGACCCGAGAGAAGAAACAAGAGAACCAACGACGCATGTATAGCAGCTTCTGGGATTACAAGCTGTGCAAGATAAGCTTGTGAGTTTGAACTTTCTTCGTCGACGTGCTACTCACAGGATTGAGCTTATTGCATAGGTCTACAGGATTGACATAGTCACTTTCCAAGTCTGAGAACATTATGATCTAGATTTGACAAAGCATTGAATCAGATACACCAGTTGCGATGTTGATCAGTAATGTAGAGCTTACGAAAAAAATTCCCCCGAAAAGTAGGCCTGCAGCCATAAAGACTGCAAACAGGAATAGCCAGCCTAGCGGGTGGAACCATGACAATGACGTCGCAGGACGGCAGTGGAGCAACGAGAAATGAGCGCGTGCCACCGTCAGTTTTACCTTGCACAAGTCAGCAGTTGATAGAACGCACCAGCTCCCATTGCTATGTATCCCTCCCTCACGTAATGCAAGGACTGTTGTAGAGGATAAGGTATGATACGCGAAGCTCTGTTTGTGGCTGTTGTTGATGCTGTAGACTTCGTTGTTCAATGTGAAGCGATGCCACAACCTACACTGCCTAAGCGCTCAACTGTGGCATTAATGATTCCTTCGTGTAAATGGACATATTTATAGTGTTTCATATTAAATAATGGTGTCGTGGTATGAGTCACGTAGTAAAAAAGCATCATCTCTATGTAGACTTCTTGTCGTCATCAGGGGATGTATTTGAATCTTTTAGCGCCTTGTACCACAAGGAGAATGTCTTGTTGACAAGAACAAAAGGTTCGTTAGTCCATGCTTTTTCCCAGACGCGCCCTGTAAACTCGCGTGCTTCCCCCGAATGAATGCTTTCTTGGAGAATATTGAGGGCCTTGAATGTTGGAGCAAAAACTTTCGTAAATCGATCCCAAAAGGGTGGTGAGTCCAATGGAAGAGGAACCAAGAGCGATTGTGATCTACAGTACGCATAAGGCTTACAGTGATACATCAAAAGGCAAGCAACTCACTGAGACTCTGGGAAAGGTCGTAGAGGAACAATGGCCCCCCACCATTTGTTAGCATCTGCGCTCCGATCCCCTTTCTTTAGATGATCCTGATACTCTTGCCAAACTTCCCGACGAGACTCCATCGTTTGCTTCATCTGCTCCTGACCGTGAAGATCCCGCCTCATCGAGTCAAGCTTTTCGTGTATAGCGTATCGACTTGATGACGTCCATAGGTACCAGCCCTCGTCCCAGTATTTGGTAGGTTCAGGTGGTGGCTTATGCCACGGCCCATCTTCTTCTTCGTCCTCCACTGGTGGTTTACCACCTAACCATCGTGGTACATTTGCCGGCTGGCCCTCAGGAGGTAAAGGATACATGGCCTTGCCATCCGAACCGAGATTGCGGTGGGTCTTGAAGGCAATTATATTCCTCACTTCGTGCGGAAAAACCTTGCGAATGCAGACAGACCGACACGTTGGCTCTTTCCCGTGGAATCGACCGTTAACGCTTTGAGAGCAGTACGTCAAGCACCATTCATCAGTCTTTGGAGAGAATCTGCCTGTTGAATAATCAGGAGATAATCGCAGCAAAAGAACGATTACCCTGTACCTTTGGGAGGAGCTAGTATCTTGATGGTAGGCCAAGACGCGAGCGGTGGCAACTCCTGTGCAGGCTGCGTTTCTTTGTTCTTGGAGGGCATGTATATTAATTGTGAGTGGGTAGCAGTAGTAGACAGTAGGCTGTCACGTGTGTTATGCGTAATCGTATCGGCAGTCGTGTCAGCGGAGTTACAAAATCAATCGGTCCGAAATATAAATTTTTCTCTAGTGGTCGTTATCGAGTTCAACTTCTTCACGCCGTTCGAAGAATCGTTGTCGCAGCTCACGCACAGGGAGCTTCTCGCTCTCTTCTTTCGCTGTGGGGAAAGTCCCCGGAGATACAGAGCATGCCCTCATTCACCACATGGAAACCGACCGGCTCTAAGCACGACGGTACTGATTGAGGGCGGCGAGAATGCATTGCTTAGGCCTTTGGCCTTTGTCTCCGTCTCTGCCACTCTGTCGCCTATTCCGAAAGCCGACATGGCGATGAAGGCGCAGGGGCGCGAAGATATGAGTGTCCTTGTTGCTCGACATGCCGGTCGGAAGATGGGCATCCTGTTGCTCATAGACACAGTTATACGATTGTAGACTGAAGTTCTCTTCAGTCATCAACTCAATGGGGCTCACTCTCATTCGGCGTGGCTTATTTTTTCCTCCTTCGAACCTTGAGTTCATGTATTATATCCTTAAAAATCCTATCTCGTGAGTAACCCTTGTTTTCCTCGTTTCTTGTCGATGATGTCTCGATTTTTCTTGAATTTCTTCATGGTGTATACCCATTCTATGGGGCGAGCTCCAGAATTGTGACACCTCTGATCTTTCCATTCCTTCCTCGGCAACGATTCTAACCGGCACTTTTAGGACCCTTCTATGGCATGTTTTCAGTGGTGTTTTTTTCTGTCACTCCAATGTCCTCCACGTGTCTTTATTATAGATGCTACATACTCACCTATCTAGTCATTGAACTTGTCTTACCGTAATGTTTTCCCAATTCTCATTGTCATTAAGACTATAACACGACTCACCAATACAACCTAGCTTACAACTTGCGCGTGCGTGTTAAAATCTAAATTGATTGAGAGTGTCAATAAGAAACGTCCTCATGGCCAAACTGATCATGGTTGAATTCCTGAAACATGAGTACTGTTCGCCTTTGCAAGTGCGCCGGAATCAAAGACCCTAGAATGGGGTGGCGCTGATAGCATCATTCGTTGGTTACATTTGGCATGGGACGATGTTGCGATAAACAGTGGTTAATTGATTTCCAAGTTGGACTTGTTCCAATCTACGCCATTTACATTCATTTAGACCGTTGCGTATAGCCAAGTGACGTACTCAGTTCGACTGATCGTGCAATCTAAGGAAAGGCTATAAGCAACTCTTAGAAAACTTGAGGAAATTACGCCAAGTCAATTGACTAGAATAGTCTGGGCAGATCATGACAGTAGTATATAAGAAAACGCCTTTGTGGGCCACACTTCGCGACGTAACCGAGTCGACACCAAACAATTGAACTACGAAAAGTGCTACCAACATCTTGACCAAAAGATTAATCATCCACACGAGTAACCCACATTTTTCAAAGCTTCGCCTTGATTTCGTCGGAGCCAGGGTCTTGCCCTTCAAGTTCGAGCTTCGCCCTCTCGCGCAATTCGCGACGGAGGATCTTACCAGAAGCACTAAGAGATGAAGTCAGCTTTGGGAAGACGCACACGAGAAATACATCACACACAGCAAGAATTCACGTACCTTTTTGGAATAACATCAATTGCTATTACACCACCTCTGAGGAACTTGTGCCTCGCAACGCGCTCTTGCGTCCACTTACGTACATCCTGTTGGAACACGACAGTATCTGCCTCCGTCCTAAGTTGCTCTGGATGCGCATGGACAACATATGCACTAGGGTTACATGAGAACATGGGAGTATGTGACACAAGCAGACAGGCTCACCGCGGAAGCTCAGTAGCCTGGCTCTCACTATATACTCCAATTACGGCCGCGTCGGCAATATCGGGATGGCTTAACATGAGCCCTTCAAGTTCTGCAGGAGGAACTACAAGTTCACGCCTTTTCAGAAACATCCTTGTTTGCCGATCTCAAGGCGTACCTTGAAAGCCCTTCATGATTGAAATGAAAATGGGATTTGAACAGACGGGACATCAGTCTCCAGAAGATGGGAAGAACAAACCTTGTACTTGATAAGCTCCTTTTTTCTATCAACAATGTAGTAATACCCCTCTTGATCTCTGATTGCTATATCACCGGTTTTAAACCATCCGTCGTGGGTTATGGATGCCTTCGTGGCGGCTGCATTGTTGAGGTAACCCTATGTTCGCCACAATTAATACCTTGAACTCGGAAGAAATAGACGGACAGCAGGACAAGAGGTACCTTCATCACAATCGGACCACGGATCCAAAGCTCGCCCGGTTCGCCCTCTTTTGTCTCGACGTCACCATCGCCATCGTCAACTAATCGTGCCTCAAGGTTAGGCAACAAGATACCAATGCTCCCGACCTTGCGATTGCCATCAGGGGCCGGAAGAAAATGCGTAGTCGGAGAAGTTTCCGTCAGTCCATAACCTATTGTCCCAAAGTCAGCAACAGATACGGAAATTTGGATAGAGGTAAATACACCTTGTATGATGACACACTCGTCTTTCCCATCACGCCCGGAATTCAGCCGTTGCTGAACTTGGTTGACGATGTCTGGACCAAGCGGTGCTGCACCAGAGACCAAAGTTTTGAGGGAAGACATGTCATATTTATCAGTCGCTATAGAGGACGTCATTCGGGCGTAGGTCGAGTTAAATGCTGGGCAAACCTGCGTGACGAGCAAGCACTACAAGTACTGGTGGCACAATGAGCGCAGTAGTGATCCTGTATCGGTCAGTATACGCGCAAAATTTAACTGGGTCAAATCGTAGCATAATCACTACTGGAATTCCACACAGGATTGGAAAGTGTAAGAGCTCAACCATGCCTGTTGTCGTTCAGGACTGAGTGAGACCACTAGAAAAAGACGAGAACAGAGGAGAGTTACCGTATATGTGGTAGAAAGGCAGCATGGCGAGCATGAGGTCTTTGTCAGAGGACAGCTTTGGAAAAGCAGGTTTAAGGCACTCCTGTACTGAGTTGATGTTGAGATGCGTGGTCTATGCATCTCATCCTTTCAACATCAAGTCTGAAAGTCAAGCATAAATGTACCTCCACACCCTTCGGGTTTCCCGTGGTACCTGTATATCATCTGTAAAAAGAAAGGTACAACATGAGACAGGACATACCAGAGCTGTAACATAAATAAACCGTCTCATTCGCCTGTTTCCCATCAAACCTCTCCTCATGATCCAATTTTCCACCCGCATTCATCAAACCCACAAGTGTCTTGAGTCCTTTTACTGCATCGGACCTCGATACAGGCGGTCCGCCAGCCCACTCCAGTCCATTTTCAAGCACCACCACACGCCTTTGCGCCTCATGCTCCGACACACCAAGAAGCTTGAACATGCCAAAAACAACCGGAACCAGATCCTCCGCGACAAAAACAAGCTTTGCACCGCTATCTTCATATTGAAACCTGAGTTCCTTAGATGTGTACGCACTATTGGCAAGAGTGCATCGGAGTCCCGCAGCCACTATACGTATACATTACCCAGTACGTTCATTCGTTTTATACCAAGAGAGAGGAGTTCGCATACGGACCGGATCCAAAAAGCGCCACAGGCCAACACAACGAATTGGGCGAAAAAATCATCACCACGTCCCCTCTCCTCGCTCTGATTTCTTCATGCGACTTTAACGCCCACCCAACTCGGAGCGACAAGTCCCTGACCTGCGCCCTTGTAAGCGTGGCCCCTGTCTCTGCGTCGACATATGCTTTCAGTTGTCCGGGGTACTCCCCGATTAAATCCGGCCGTTCGGGACGAACTCCCCAGAGATGCGTGAAGACGGAGGAGGGATCGATCAGGGTAGGAGGCAGGGGCGAAGTGTAGATCTTGCCAATGGGGGACATCAATTCAAGATTTGGAGAAGCACAAGCCGCAGGGAGGGAAGACAAAGATGAAGACAAGGAAGCGGGGATCGAGAGGCAGCACAGGGTAGGCCAGGGTATATAGGCTACTTTTATACCATTCAAGGTTCTGTCATGATATAAATTGCCAATGTATTTGTATCTCCTGAATGCTCCAAGGAGAAGACACGAATGATCACGGGAATTCTTGTTCGTACCTGTAAGATAAGGGGGGAACCAAAGTTGAGTGACGAGCGTCAAAAAGTATTACAATAATACCCTCGCATGCCACTTGACTGACAGCCCGGATCTTGGTAGTGTAACACAAATGTAATCAGCGCCACACACCAACTCAAAAACACACACAGGTACGTCTAGAGTACTGATCTTTCAGGCGCTGGATCGCCTTATCTCCACGTCTTTCTTGCCGCAAGGTATGTGAATGAGCTAAGCATCAAACTCTCAATCACCGGAGCACGTCCCAACTTCAAAGTATGTGAATGAGCAAAGCATCAAACTCTCAATCACCGGAGCACGTCCCAACATTAACTATAAACTCACTCTAAAAACCGGAATTTTATTCGCACGAGACTCTTTCCCTCTTTCTCTGGACCGGCCTCCGTACCGACGCAGCGTGCGAATCCAGAAAACATGCGTGGGGCCACGAGAATCCAGATCGCCCGACGACGCTTTTGGGTTTCAAGAGTGTTCCAACGATAGGACCTGAAGAAAGCCTTACTGTTCTGGATGCAGTGTCCCGTTGATACATCAGAAATACAGTGGGACTAATGCCCGTGATTCAACGACAGCATCAAGTACCTGCCTGAATCTGACGACACTAAACGGAAAAAAGAAGACTTTTCTTCCAACTCCCATCTACTCCAATCCATAAGCATTCGTTTGTTTTTCCAAAAAAAATTCTGCAGTAAGTACGCACTCACATCCACTGCTTGCACATTCACAGAACACAAAGCGGGGGGGGGGGTATAAGTATAAACAATCTCCCTTGGACAATCTAGTAAACTTAAGATGTAATCTACAGTGCCCAAAAACACTGCTTGGCGTGCACGAACACGAACAGGCACAGAAACAGAGCGCCTTAAGGCCACTCTCCCCTGCCCATCTGAACGCATCCCAAACCAACCGAGCTACAACGCCATAAACACTAATCCCCCGCACGCGACGAAGAGGAAATACTCACATAACACTCAGAGCTCAGCTTAAAGCTTCGCCTCGCCACCCTCCGCACCAGGATCGCGCCCCTCAAGTTCGGCCTTTGCCCTTTCGCGCAACTCCCGACGGAGGATCTTCCCAGCGGCACTGGCGCGGGGGGCACTCAAGTCAACAACACGCAAACAGGCCTACGCCCACCAAAAAAAAATCCCAAACACCCACCTCTTCGGCACGACATCAACAACCACCACGCCGCCCCTCAAAAACTTGTGCCTCGCGACGCGCGCCCGCGTCCACGCGCGCACCGCCCGCCCGAACGCGGCGCGGTCCGCGTCCGTCCTGAGCGTCTCCGGGCGCGCGGGGACGACGTACGCACTGCGTGTGTGTGTGGCGTTCGTCAGTGTGGTTGGTGAGATAGTGTATGGGGGGGGGGGGGCGACGCACCGCGGGAGCTCGGTCGCCTGGCTCGCGCTGTACACCCCGATCACGGCGGCGTCTGCCACGTCGGGGTGGTTCAGCAGTAGGCCTTCGAGTTCGGCGGGCGGGACTACGAACACGCGTGTCAGATGATTCACCGCCCGCGCGTTTTACGCGGATCAAGACGTACCTTGGAAACCCTAAGTATCACGAAAGTCAGAAGAAATGATGAGGTAAATCAAACAACGACACGACAGGGGGGAGAGGACGAGACCTTGTACTTGATAAGCTCCTTCCTCCTATCAACGATATAATAATACCCCTCCGTGTCCCGAACCGCTATATCGCCGGTCTTGAACCATCCGTCGGGGGTGATAGAGTCCCTCGTCGCAGCCGCGTTATTAAGGTACCCCTACACGCACACCGCGATCAGCACGCAGCTCCACATCCGCATCCGCATCCGCATCCGGGCGTACCTTCATGATCGACGGCCCGCGGACCCAGAGCTCGCCCCGCTCGCCCTCGTTCGCGTCAACATCGCCGCGCCCGTCTCCGTCTCCGTCGACGACGAGGCGCGCCTCGAGGTTGGGCAGCAGGATGCCGATGCTCCCGACTTTGCGGAGCGCGTCGGGGGTCGGGAGGAGGTGCGTCGTCGGAGAGGTCTCTGTGAGGCCGTACCCTGCGCTCCGACGCGACTGTCATCAGCGATCTAGACGGAAGAAAAGGCACGGCACAGCACGCTGACCTTGGAGGATCGCGAAATCGCCTTTCCCGTTGCGCCGCGCGTGCAGGCGTTTCGTGACCTGCTTGACGAGGTCCGGGCCGAGCGGCGCTGCGCCGGAGAAGAGCGTCTCGAGGGACGAGATGTCGTACGTGTCCACTGCTGGAGATGTACGCGGGTCGGTGGTGATGCGGGAGTGTGTGTATGGGGGGGGGACGAACCTGGGTGGCGGGCGAGCACGACGAGGACGGGGGGCACGATGAGGGCGATGGTGATGCGGTAGCGCTCGATGTGCGCGCAGAACTTGACGGGGTCGTAGCGCGGCATGATGACCAGGGGGACGCCGCAGAGGATGGGGAAGTGGAGGTGCTTGACCATGCCTGTGGGTGCCATTGGGGATGGTTTCATTCACGGAGGGAGGGGAGAGGTACCGTAGATGTGGTAAAAGGGCAGCATGCCGAGCATGAGGTCTTTGCCTGGTGAGAGCTTGGGGAAGGCAGACTTGACGCTCTCTTGGACACAGTTGATGTTGAGATGCGTGGTCTGTACGCGTTCAGCTCGGGACAGTCAAGTGGGAACACGGATACCGACCTCGACGCCCTTTGGTTTGCCCGTAGTACCTGCACGCTCATGAGTGAAATCAGAGATTTGTCGCGAGAATACATACCAGAGCTATAGCATAGATACACGGTCTCGTTGGCTTGTTCTCCGTCAAACCTCTCTTCATGATCGAGCTTTCCACCTGCGTTGATCAAGCCCGCAAGCGTCTTGAGTCCTTTGGCTGCGTCTGCCCTTGACACGGGCGGACCGCCGGCCCACTCCAGCCCATTCTCCAGCACTACGACGCGCTTCCTCGCTTCGTGCTCGGATACGCCGAGGAGCTTGAACATCTCGAAAACGACCGGAATCAGATCCTCCGCGACGAAGACAAGCCTTGCACCGCTGTCTTCATACTGAAACTTGAGCTCTTGGGGGGTGTACGCGCTGTTCGCAAGCGTGCATCGGAGACCTGCGGCGACTACACAACAGCTGACGTTTGATATCCGACGGGACCGTTGTACGTACCAGACCCAAAAAGCGCAGGCGGCCAGCTCAAGGAGTTTTGCGAGAAGATCAAGACGACATCACCTCTTCTCGCGTTGATTTCCGGGTGTGATCGCAGGGCGCACCCGACGCGGAGGGCCAAGTCCCTGGCCTGGGCCCTGGTGAGGGCTGCGCCCGTCTCGGCGTCGACGTACGCCGCGAGACTGCCGGGGTACTCTCCGACATGGTGTGGCTTGCCGGGCGGCGTGCCCCAGAGATGGGTGAAGACGGACACGGGGGCGATAGGGGTGGGCGGAAGGGGCGAGGTGTAGATCTTGGAGGGCATGGATGGAAGACGCAGGGCTGGGCTGGATTTATACCGCGACCGGGCCGCTGGATTTCACGTTCGGGGGCCGCTCTCATCGCGCACACGTGAAGTCTATCACTGCGGCGTGACAGCGTGACGTGTCGCAGTTATTTTGTGCAGTCATGGCGTCGCTGCTGGAGCGCATGAAGATCGCGCCCGCTGCAGGCCCCGTCCGCCACAAACCACACAGCCGCTCGTCGCCCTACGTGTGTCTCCCGTCTTTCTCGCAGACGCCCTCTCATTGCCCCGCAGACCCGCCAGCGCACCCCGCGCGGCAACATCGACTCCCAGTGGACACACGACCTCTACGACTCGGGCTCCCTCTCCGCCCGCCTCGACTCCAAGCCCGCCCCGCCCCGCCTCAGCATCCCCGCCATCACCCAGAAAGCCCTCCGCGACGCAACCGAGCCGTCCCCCCGCCCCCGCCCCAACCCAGGCGACCTCTCCATAAAAGGCGCCTCCTCCTCTGCAAACGTCGTCGAAGTCGCCAACCTCCTCTCCGGCACAACCCCCAACGACGTCGCCGCCATCTTTGGCTCCTGCGGCGAAATCACCGCATCCCGCCTCGTCACTCCCGCAGACGCACAGTCCCCCCGCATCAGACTCACCTACAAGTCTCCTGCACACGCCGCCGCCGCCGTCGCAAAGTTCAACAACCAGCCTGCAGACGGCAACGTCCTCAGCGTCCGCATAATTGGCGCCACCAGCGCTGCCGCAGGCCTCGGCGTCAGACTGGGCGGTGCAGACGGCCTGGGTCTCGTCAGGCAGGAAGGCAGTGTAGATGTACTCATGGATTCTTCAGAGGATTCCGGCTCGTGCGTTTTTCCGTCTTCTTTCCCGCAGCGTATTAACCCCCCTCTAGCAAAATGCGCTCAGACTCTTTGCGAAGCGATCCCCGCGCTCAGGTCCTCGTCGCACCGCCAGGCGCCAACCCAGCTGATTACACACAGGCCGCCACTAATTCAGGGAGCAGACGCGGTGGTAGGAGCGGGAGGGGAGGCGGCCGTCGAGGCAGGCGAGGCCTCGGGACTCGTATGGACACTGATTAATTCCCTTTGTTTTCCTATATCATTGTACTTTTTGCTGACTCTTGTGTGTTAATATTTCCTGGTACATAATTAGACTTTGCCCTGTGGCAAGCCCGCTCGTTTTCTCCGTCTTTCAGAAGATAAAAAGGAAACTGCTATTTTTTCTATGACAACTGTGAGGTTCGAACTCACGCCCTTGCGGACTGGATATGGGAAAGATCCTAATTCCAGCGCCTTAGACCACTCGGCCAAGTTGCCACATATTTCATGCCTCATTCAACAATTAGATACAGTCATAACTCAATTCCTGAATAAAAAAAAAGAGCCAAACATGTTCTATAGAATGTCGGGAACCACCGACCCATCGACACCTCCTGGAAACTAGAAGCGACGATATAGGGTGCTAAGACGTCCAGCTCGCTCAGAACACGGCCTGACACTCGAACGACCGCTTGAACAAAGAGCGGTCATGAGCAACATGGGGAAAAAGATGGCCGTGTCGCCGCACGAAGAAACAGGAAAGAAAAATTCGGGGCTTTTATGGAGATTGAGCGTGGGAACTGACTTAGGGCAGGTAGGATGCATGTCATTCCTGTTATTGATCCTATCGGAATGATTTGATCTATAAATCATTGATCGCTGGATCGCGGGGGGGCAATGTCGCTGTACGTGTGCGTCGACTGTGGCGGCTCCAAGACGTCTGCCGTCATCTGCGACGCCTCCGGCACAATCCTCGGCCGCGCGCTCGGCGGTCCCTCCAACTTTGCCTACCTCAGCCTTGCCCAATTCACCGCCGCCATAACCACCACCCTCACCGCCGCCCTCGCCGCCTGCCCCGCCTCGCTCAACCTCCCCACCGCCCTCCCACTCCTCACAACCGACACAAACCCCTTCGCCGCCGCGTCCTTCGGCGTCTCCGGCGTCGACTCCCCCGCCGCCATCGCGCTCCTCACCCCCACCCTCTCCGGCCTCCTCGGCATCACGCCCGGCCCCGCACTCCGCATCGCAAACGACACCCACCTCCTCGCGACGCCCCTCCTCGCCCACGCAGACATCACGCACGCCGTCGCCGTCATCGGCGGCACGGGCTCCATCGCCGTGTCCTTCCGCCGGCGCGCAGACGGCGCCATCGACGAGCTCGCCCGCATCGGCGGGTGGGGCTGGATCCTCGGCGACGAGGGCGGCGGGTTCAGCGTCGGCCGCGAGGCCCTCCGCCAGATGCTGCTCGACTTTGACGCCGCGTCCGTCACGGGCCGCGCACCCCCGGAGAGCGCGCTCACGAGGCGCGTCCTTGAGAGGTTCGGCGTCGCGCACGTGCCGCAGATCTTGCCGCTTGTTCATCTGCCCGACGGCCCGGGGGGGATATGGACGGACGGCGGCGGCGACGGCGACGGCGCCGGGGCCGGGGGGGCGCCGGATGTTTTCTGGCAGGCACGCGAGAAACGGCTGTCGTCGTTGTCCCCGCTCGTGTTCGAGGCGGCGTTTGAGCACGGCGACGCGTTTGCGCTGCGCGTCTTGAAGGTGTGTGCTGGGTCCCTCGCGCAGCAGGTGGCTGTGCTGCTTGGGGATGGAAACGAAGATGCCCCGCGCGCGGTGAGAGCGGCGGACAGTGTGATTTCGTTTGGCGGCTCCCTCGTGGGCGTTGAGAAGTACAGAGCCCTCGTGCTCGATGACCTCAAGCAGAGGGGGCACGTATTCAGATACGTCGAGTTTATTGACGATGCGGCGGCGGTTGGTGCGATGGGTCTCGCGGCCGCTGCTCGTCCGCCGTGACTGATGTGATATGCTGTGAATTGATTTGGAAGTTGTTCTTTGTGCCTCTCTCTATCTACTTCGCTTGAGGTCGTGGCGCTGAGAATCCCTCGATTCCTCGTTGAGATGCATTCTTCTTTGGTCTTTACCATATCCATCAGTGCTGTGCACAATGTCAACTGTCTAAATTTTCAGCTGTCCGGACTGCAGAGGCTGACAGTGCGATACTATCAAAAAAAAGTTCAGCTGTGATGGTTTCGGGTAATTGTATGCCTTCCCTCTTCGTTATACGGTTTGAGGAAGACCTGGACCCAGTAGTCGATTTATCGGACCTCAGATTCTTCGCTTCGCCATCGTGTGGCATTCATTGGGAAATACTTACTATCCACGGTCAATTCGGCCACTTTCAGGGTCCTCAAGACTTTTTCAAAATTTCAATGTAGACTGGCTTCCGCTCGCTCTCTTCATGTAAGATTGTGTATACATATAGTTATGAGTAGAATATCATGGAATCTAACGTTTGTCCGGGTAATCATACACGAGTAGCTGCAATTCATGCTTATTGCCCTAATTTGGTAACCGTCACGCCCTGCCGCCCAAGCCGGAACTGAGTTTCAATTTGTTGATTCCAATTAAGAGCTCCTCATTCACGCGCACACGTTACGCGCTCTCATTTCGCCTCATGGAGTTCGTGCGGAGCCCAAATTATCCTGATCGCTTCCTCGTACACGAGCGTTACTTGTGTGACTGGCCGAATCACTTGAGGACCCTGAAGGTGGCCGAATCGACCGTGGGGGGATAGTACGACGAGAGAATCAAACCCTCAAAACGCTCCATTACGATATCGGATACCTGATATAATCTCGCTGCATGTAAGAGATTGTACATCAGCGCATAAACAATTCGCCTTTCCAATGAGATAAGATTCATCTCCCACCGTCCGTGAGTTTCTTTTTTTGATCAGCAGGCGCAGTCATGCCGTGGTCGCCGAGTACACCTGGTGTTCCTATGGACAAGTAAGACTCCATCTTCTTATTGTGGACTGATTTTGGCAACCAAATGGTGGCGCTGGCGATCAACGTACCGTCCATTTGACTTTCAAATCTGCATGCCCTGCGCAGCGGAGAGGACAAAGTCACTATCTTCTGATTTCAGATTCGCGGACTCCTCTGAAGTATATCGCAAATGCAATCCTAAATACAAGTAAGTCTGAGTGGTAAGTCTCTTGCGTTAAAATTCTCCACCAGCATGGATAGCTCTTTCTATCTCTATGTACTAGGTTTTAGCATCGAGTCCGACAACCCGGAGGACTTCCATTGAATCTAATTTGACTAGGTGGCAGTTTGACATTGTTCGCACAATGATATTACACTGCAAACGCTACGTATGTACAGACTTCCATCGACGAGCTTCTCCAGGGTCATATACTGGCACCGCATCAGTGTCCTTCATTTGTCTCTCTAAGTCCGCGTCTCGATCCTCGTGACAAGCAGTATGGAACTAAAGCACAAACACAGGCGAAGAGAATATCCAAGAGTAGAACGTGTAAAGGTATAAAATAGCAGGTGGGAGGGCGTCGTAGTCATCGGTACATCGACTTCTTACCTGCGCCGTTCTACTCGAATAACTCCACGTTCAACACTTGTTTGCACGATGTTCGCTCGTCTCGCTACCGTCTTTTTCTTCGCTCTCCCTGCCATCATGGCCATTCCCACCTACGGCCCGTCGGACAGCTGCTCTGGTGGTGAAGTGATGTGCTGCAACGACGCGTCGGACGTGAGCATACCTCATGTATTCTAGATGTTTCTCGCTGACCCGCGTCATGCATAGTCCGAGCCCTCTAGTAACCAGGGCATCTTGGGTTCTCTCCTCGGTCTCGGCCTCGGGAGCTTGGACATTCCAGTCAGCGGTATGTAGTCAAATTTGTTTTACTTTCGTAGGTTGAACCTGCGTCTCAATTATGATCTTTTTTTTTAAAGTGAACTGCAATCCCATCACTGTCCTCGCTGCTTCTGGGCAGTCGTGTACTGGTCAGGTTGCTTGCTGCAACAACAACAACGTCGTGAGTATTGTTCTTTGGTCTATTTTGCATCATGGTCCTATCGCTTTTTCTTTAGAATGCCCTGGTTGCCTTGCAATGCATTCCCATCAATGTCAACGTTTGAGCGACGTGCATTGTACTAGCAAACAAAAATTTTTCGGACGATATTAGTGGTACTTAGCTTTTGCTCACGCTGTATCTATGTTACTAGTCAATTATAACATGTGTTCGCTTCTTACGAGTACTTTGAGTTGAAGCCAACGCAATCGAGCGGCATGATATTGCGTTTGTTCCAGCAGCTTTTGATAAGACTCAGTGAATTTGCTTGGTTGGTTTGACTTTTCAATGTTATCAGGCCGAGTCGCAAGTTACTTTACCGGTTTCAACTGACCGCTGATCCAAAAGTAGACTGTTTGCATCGCTCACCATTCTGACCCAAGTCGTTTGTGTCAAAAGGTTCTGAACTCACCAGTCTGGATACTAGGTCTCCGATTCGTGAAGTGATTGTCTATAATCATATCGACTTTAAACTTTTTGAGTTCTCGTCACCTAGTTGTACCTAGTTGTGGAAATGATGCCGACAACTTGGAGGACTTCCGTTGAATCTGATCCGACTAGGCAACAGCTTGACATTGTTCGCATAATGATACGCACGGCACTGCTGTGGACACTTTCAACTCACTTTAGTTCCGTTTCTTCGAATTTAGGGCAAGCATCGTTTTTTTGTCCAAGTTGTACATGACAAGCTGCCATGACTCTGGAGAGCGCAACACCAGGCGGAGAGTATTTGAAATTCTTGTTCCAGAGGGAAAAGCGAGAAGGTATGAGAGAGCAACATAGGACTTCTGCAGCCATCGGTTACGTTCAGCGCTTGTTGTACACGATGTTCGATCGTCTCGCTACTGTTATGGTCTTTGTTCTCCCTGCCATCATCGCCGTTCCCATCGACGGGTCGATTTTGAGCTGGTATGTTGTGCTGCAAGGATTTGAACATACCTCAAATGCTTTAGGTGTCCATGTTGTCTCTGAAACATGATGTTTCGAAGAAATGCGCTCGCATAACTCGCTCTAGCCAGTTGTACTTTGACGACGTTTCTTCCTGCAAACCTGCAAAAGTGACGACATTTTTGAGGACAATACATTCTTGGTCTGTTTTGACCTATCTTCATATTACTTTCTTAGGTCTGCGAGATTCCTGTAATGTGCACAATTCTAGGGCGGCAGACTCATGATTTGGGCTCCAGAGATCCATGACAAAACAGGATTTTCGCTGGCATGTTTCTATTCAGACCTTTCGTCTAGTCATGGATCGAGAAACAACATCATTCCTTTAATCTCTTTTCGAGTTTCTGTGAAGGCCTAGCATATGCAGAAAGTTTGCTGAGGTGACTCCATGAAAATCATAGTTTGTATTTCACTACAAGGCCTAACTTTTTAGGTTTCGGTGGCATTGATACCCACAACCCGGAGAACTTCCATTAAATGTAATTTGACTAGGTGGCAGTTTGACATTGTTCGCATAACGATAACACACTGCGAAACCGACCATGGACTCACTACATAGTTCCGTAGGAGCTTCTCCAGGGCCCTACTGACTTCGTCTGACCGCGTCAGAGCATCCTTCATTTGTCTCTAAATCCGGGTCTCAATTCTCCACGACAGGCAGTATGAACCGACACTTTTTTTGGAAAGCGCAAACACAGACCAAAAGCGTTTGGTTCATAATCCAGATTAGAAGCAAAAAGGTATAAAGGGCAGGCCGAAGGACTTCTGCAATTCACCGACTTCCCACCTGCAATCCACTTAGAACAACTACACGCTCAACAATTGTTTACACGATGTTCGCTCGTCTCGCTGTTGGAATCCTATCTAAGAGCAGCAGGACTTAGGCGCGACAAACACCTAGATAGATCGCGTAAGTACTAATATCCC